>OX030962.1:4016238-4028738 GCA_943735955.1 Piscicola geometra
CTTGTCTGCTTTTTAATTCACCCACCGACCCAACAAGAACCCGCCTTCACCTTTAACTATAGTCGCACTACAAGATCACCCTTCACTCACACAACAACAACAATCTTTTTTTCTCATACCCCAACAACTTCTCCTACCTACTCTCCCATCACAATAACACCTACCACAACAACACCCACAACAACACCCACCACAACAACACCCACCACAACAACATCCACCATCCACTACAACAACACCCACAACAACACCCACAACAACAACACCTACAACAACACCCACCACAACAACACCCACCACAACAACACTCACAACAACACCCACAACAACACCCACCACAACAACACCCACCACAACAACACCCACCACAACAACATTCACCACAACAACACCCACCACAACAACATCCACCATCCACTACAACAACACCCACAACAACGCCCACTACAACAACACCCAGTATTCACTCATCCACCTCAACAACACCCTCCTCTCTCTACAACACAACAAACACCATTTTTCACTCTTCCACCACTAAAACACTCCACAACTACAAATCCATGTCTTTGTCCTACAACAACACTTCTCCTCCTTCCACTGCACTGACACCCTTTCTTTCCTCCACAACACCCAACACTCCATTTCCATTCCCCTGCTACAACTTTTCTCCCATCCCAACAACCTTTTCTCACTGCACCACGACGACATCCCCTCCACACCCCCATCACAACAACACCCTTTTCCACTTCTCCTCGACCCCCCCGCCCTACAGCACAGACACGCAAGAGAGAGCATCAGCCTACTGCACAGGCATCTGCATGTTCATGGAGCAGAAGTCCTACAGCTACTGCTTCGATCTCTGCAACTGGTGAATGGATGGGTGCATGGGTGCATGGGTGCATGGGTGGGTGGGTTCATGGGTGCATGGGTGGATGCATGGGTGCATGCATGGGTGGGTGCATGGGTGGGTGGGTGGATGGGTTCATGGATGGGTGGATGGGTGGATGGGGGCATGGGTGCATGCATGGGTGGGTGCATGGGTGGGTGGGTGGATGGGTTCATGGGTGGGTGGGTGGGTTCATGGGTGGATGCATGGGTGGGTGGGTGCATGGGTGCATGGATGGGTGCAAGGGTGGATGGATGCATGCATGGGTGGATGCATGGGTGGGTGCATGGGTGGGTGGATGCATGGGTTGGTGGGTGCATGGGTGCATGGGTGCATGGGTGGGTGCATGGGTGCATGGATGGGTGCATAGGTGGGTGGGGGGAGGCATGCATGGGTGGGTGGGTGAAGGCATGCATGGGTGGATGGGTGCATAGGTGGGTAGGTGGAGGCATACATGGGTGGGTGGGTAAATTCGGGCATGATTGTATAGATGGGTGGAGGAATGCATGAATGGGAGATGATGGGTAGTTGAATGTATGCAGGGATGGGTGACTGAATGGGTGAGAAAATTGATTGGAAGTAGAATCGACAAGAGCGTGAATGGCTGGATGCATGTTTGAATGGATCGGGCAAGGCCATTTCGAGTGGATGAATAGAAAGGAATATGTGTGTAGGTGCATGGATTATCTCTTCTAAGCTCCGTTGAAAACTATTTAGTTTGATCAAGTTTCCATGAAACTTATCTATTTTACGCCAATATTTTATCTCAATTAGGCTAGTTAAATAATTTATTTAGTTAATTGTTATAATTTTATGATTCTTTTAATTTTGCACGTTTTCAACTTTTCGGTAATTTAGAATGAAAAATTAATCTCATTTTGTTTCAAATTTCACGTATTTAATTATATTTAATTTTGCAAAACTTTCAGGCCTTTGAACTGACTTTCATTATTATTATTATTATTTTTATGTGCATTTTTTCCAGTCAATATTTTCGTCTGGGTGATTAATCTAGATGCAAGAGGAACGATCAAAGAAGAAGTAACGACTGAGAGGACTTAGGATTAATGGGCTGTTTCTGGTTGAAACTTGGCATGATCCTGAGTCAGTCTGTATCAGCTGACTGCGGCAGGAGGGCTTGGTAGTGGTCGAAAGATCAAGGCCTAGACTCTCCAATACAGTAAACACGCTGCATACAAACCACGGGGGAGTTGCAGTCGTGGCTGACTCTGGATTCCAAGTTACACCATTGAACACAGAAATTCTGTCTTTAAGTACTGATCATACTCTTGTAATGTTTTCTTAAAAGATTTCATTGAAATCATGAGGCCCGTGACCACAGACAGTGTTTTGAAGTCGTTCAGGCTGGCATGCACCATGTCACTGCTCAAGAAGCTCGTATTGAAATTTACCGATAATTCCTCCTACAGGCCTATTAAAAACTTGAGGGCACTGCTCAAACTCATAGAAAGATTAGTTCTCTACAAAGAAAAATACTTCAACAAATCTTGTTTTTTTCCTTACTTGCACTCAACTTACTATATCATCATTCAAAAAAAACTTCTATAACTAATGTCTTTCCAGGCACCCTTAAAGACTGCTATCAGTCTTGCTTGACTGCACATCTCCTATAAGTTTTCTGACTCTGCGTTAGAATGGTTCAGGGACTACTCAAGTGACAGACGTTTTGACATCCGCCTTAGTGGGACAAAATCGACCACGTCGGTTTCCGCTGTAGGAGTCCCCCAAGGTTCAGTCCTTGGTCCTTTACTGTTCTCTTTGTACACTGGAGACTTGGAAAGAGTAGCAGCTAGACATGAGCTTGCTTTTAATCAGTATTCTGATGAAACCCAGATTTACGGCCATGGCTTTAAAGTTCATCATGCGTTGATGGAGTTTCCGCACCAAATGCGATCCATAAGATTGTTATTGACCAAGGACTCACTGAGAACATTGGCTTCTGCTTTGGTTCTCAGTCGAATTGGCAATGGCAATATCATCGGAGAGCGGGAATGGCTTAGATGGTGGACGTCGGACTTGCGATGTTGCCTGTTCGAATCCTTGACAAGCAACCGTGAACTATCATATACCTAGTGTATATGATGCGGTGTTTGCGACGTATGAATTGAGAGATTTGGACGTCGCTTGGAGTGGCGTCTCTGGCGCATAAGAACCATGGTTCTTAGAACCATTGTAACTTGGCCTGCATCTGTCAGACTGTGAGTAATAAAGACCATTTAAAAAAATCTCACTGGACTGCCAAAGACGCAGCTGTATATAGTCAACACTACAAACAAGTTTCTATTACATTTCTTATATATTTCTATTAATTATGTATTTCTTAAAACTTAAATATTTTTTTGACTATTATCAGTAATAATATTTTTTAATAAATTTTTTATTTACATTTTTTATTGGCTTTTATAAACAGATTAGCATTTATCTTTATTCATAACTGAGTGGTCTTGAAGCCCGTTCGGATTTACGGCACGTTTTTATTCTTAAAATTCGTCGTTGTATACTTAGGAAGCTTAAGAGATTGGGGTCGCAGGCTTAAACCTCCACAACCAAATCATGTTTTTGTCTCGTTCCCAGAACGTTCACTGAGGGTTCTCATTGAAGTTGGGAGGTTTTTTTTGTATTGTGGACGGCTGAGTTAAATGATACAAAAAGTAATAAATTAATATATTAATTTATTAAAAGAATAACTAAAATAATTGAATTGATGAAATGAACAAATGATGCTGGAACGAAGGAATGGAAGGATGCCGAGTCCTTGGGATAAGCACCAGAGTTCGACCCTCTTGACGATGCTGAAGGAGGTGAGTGCTGTGGTGTGGTTGTGGTGGTGATTGTGGTGGTGGTGATTGTGGTGGTGGTTGTGGTGGTGATTGTGGTGGTTGTGGTGGTGGTAGTGGTGTGGTGGTGGTTGTTGTGGTTGTGATGGTGGTTGTGGTGGTGGTGGTTGTGGTGGTGGTGGTGGTGGTGGTGGTGGTGTGGCTGTGGTGATGGCGGTTGTTGTGGCTGTCGTGGTGGTAGCTGTGGTAGTGGTGGTGGTTAAAGTGATTGTGTTGGTGGTAGCTGTGGTGATGGTTTGGTGGTGGTAGTAGTAAGAAATGTAATGGTGGTTGTGGTGTGGCTGTGGTTTTGGTTTGGTGTGGCAGTTCCAAGAGTTCATTTGACAACGTCACATTGTGAATTTCAATTCACCAAATATCTTCAACGAAAAAAATTCAATATATTTTTATGTAAGACTCAAATGGTTTGTAAATTGAAAGCCGTCAGAAATACATATTATTTAAACACTGATTTACAGTCTATTCCTTGAACCGTGGAGATTATAATAAAATCATATTTCATAAAAACGATGTCTTTCATTGAAAAATATTCATTTTTACGCACAAAATGACTAATTAATTTTTTTCACACGCTAAACTTCCCTATGAAATCCATTTTCTTTTTTTTTGTCATCTTACACGCTCAATCTTCCAGATCTTGATCAATCTCGCTAGCGCCAATTAATCATTAAATCTTAATTAAATCAATTTCAATTAAATCTTTTTATTTAATTAATTTCGCCAGTCTTAATGAATTCACTTTTATGCTGTTTTCTTCTTTTTCTCCATCTTTATATGGCATCTGATTGTTTTTGGTTAAGTTATTTTATACTTTTTGGAATAATAAAAAACAAAAAAACATAACTTGTATTATTAATTTTTTACAAATTCAAATATAAAAAATATTTAAAAAAAACAAACAATCAAGTCTGGAAAATGAGTTTTCTAGGGAAGGGTTCTAGTAGATAAACTCATAAAGGCAGGAAGGAATCTGACAACAGCTTATCGAATTTAATTCATTTTCGTTTGCTTCATATCCACGCATTCAAAACTGTTTAAAAAGCTCTAAACTTTCTAAATATTTTATAAAAATGCAAAACTTCAAAAATATTTTATAAAAATTCAAAACTTTTTTAATATTTTAAAGCATTTTTCTTACATTCCTCTAAGGTGGGGTCAAAGATTCGCTGCGATAACCCAGTCAAGAAACAACAGATCTGGAGTCAGTTGGGCAGGCGCAGAAGGACTGACTTGTACTGAGCGCTATACAAATGAATGGATGGATAGATAGATGGATGGATTAATTAATGAGTGGGTGTGTGGATGTATGGATGGATGGACTGCTGAATGAGTGGGTGGGTGGGTGGATGGAGGGATGGATAAAAGGATGGATGGATGAAGAGATAAAACTATTGAGCAAAGATGAAAGATTGAAGCAAACAAAAGGACTTGAAAATATTTGAATGTGGAAACACTGAGGCGAAAGTTGTGTGCTGGTCATTCGGAGAGTCCGAACATAAGAGACACTTCAAGTGTTTAAAACTCATCGTTTTAAACACTTGAAGTGTCCTGAAGTTCGAAGATTTATTCTGAAGAAATGACAAAATGTTTGAAGAGATTAATATGTTCCATTGCTTAAACTCAAAAAAGAAGCTACGTGCTCAAAACACATTAAAATCCAATGTCTTTCAAATCTTTGCTTTTTGCTAATAAAAGTCTTTCAAATGAATTTTTCATTTTGGTGTCAACGATTTTGCAGTTATTTGAAGCATTTAAGAATCTGTATTTGAATTTTGAAGAAACCATTGGTTAATTTATTTACTTTTACCATTGTAAAACTTTATTATAAATTTTACAAATTGATTTTTATAATATGTTTCAATGAATTTTTCAGTTTAAAGTTTAAAGTTTGCTTGATGTTGTTGTTGTAGTTTTGACAATTAGTTCTCGCTCAATTAGACTCCATTAAGATTACTTTTCAGATTAAATTAATTTTTAATTATATCTGTTTAACAAATATATTGCATACTATAATAAACTAACTTAAATATACTTTGAATTACACTATTTAAAAATATATTCCATATTTTCTTCCTAACCCTTCAATAGCTCTCTTACTTAATTGTTCACCATCTTTCTAGACGTTTTCTTCAACGGTTTGGATTGCTGAATTTTCCAACATTGATTGGTGTACCGAGTCTTTCAAAATAAATATTGACGTAATGAAAAAGTCTCAATCTGTTTTGTTTTATTTAATTCTTAAATGGAGATAAAAAACATTGATTCCGGTTTCAAAAACAAAGTTTGAACATCAAAATAAATTAAACTTCGTGTTGAAAAAATCCTTAGTATGAAAGGCTTCAATCTATTGAATTCTCAGTGTGAAAATCCTGAAAAATTCAGAAGCCATGCTTTCAAGATGACTCGATTAATTGGCATTTTTACAAAGCTTCAAGAAATTTCGAAAATAAGAATGAAAAGTTTCCAATCACTCACGACCATTAACAACTGAAGTCGGAATGTGCTTCTGAGTATTGCATCTTTATATTTATTTTAAAAAATTAAATAAAAAAATTATAACTTTAAAAATGAATTCCAAATCCGATCTCTCGGATGATGTGCTTACTGAGATGGGAACTGACTTCTTTTCAAATCTTGAAGCAGGAAATGCAATTTAAGACTCGCACGCCATTCTTTGGTTTCCATATCAACGAAATAGCGTTCTAGAAGGGAATGTATTTTTTGATAAAAACTACACTTTCCTGGAATTCAAAAGAATCAATAGCTTTTGGAATGAGCTGTAAAACATCACTTCCAATTCCTCTTTAGAGTTTACTATTCGTCTATGTCAAACGGTTTAGTTTATTGCGAAAAAAAAACTAAACAAAAAAACTAAACAAAAAAACTAAGCAAAAAAACTAAACAAAAAAACTAAACAAAAAACTAAAAAAAAAAACTTTAAAAAAAAACTAAACAAAAAAACTAAACAAAAAAAGTAACCAAAAAAACTAAACAAAAAAACTAAACGAAAAAACTAAGCAAAAAAACTAAACAAAAAAACTAAAAAAAAAAAATAAACAAAAAAACTATAAAAAAACTAAACAAAAAAACTAAACAAAAAAAACTGAACTAAAGAAAATTTTCTTGAAGAAAGCACTCTATCAACATTACGTCATCCTCAATCCTCTTCCGCTTTCGACAACAAGATGGAGGAAAAATAAATAAACACATGGGATATGAGGGTGTTGAAGTTTTTTTTTTAAATTGCTATTCTCGATACGTTCTTTGGAAGTGCCAGGAATACATGTACAACAACAACAACACGCAACAACAAGAAAAACAACTAAAAAAACTAAAAAATCTACAACAAGTAAAACAACAACTACAACAACAACTACAACAACAACTACAGCAACAACTACAACCACAACAACCACTACAACAACAACTACAACAACAATAACATCAAATTTGCGACACTGAAGAAGGTTTACAACGCCACGGTGGAGTCAGTACTCTGGTATGCTGCCGCCAGCTGGATGCCTTGGATAAGTGCTTCCAACTTTGATCTTCTGGAGAGGGAACAGAAGAGAGCTGCAAAGACGATCGCTGGACTAACCAGGACATGCCCCGATGAAGCAGTGTGGCGGGAGGCGGACATTGTGCCGGCAAGGATTAAGGGTTGCATGCTGACTTTGAGAGCCTATGAGAGAACGCTGAGGCTGGATGAACACCACCCACTACGTGTGACAGCTGACAAGCATGTTCCGAACCGTTTCAAGCGAAACAAAGGCTGGCGAGAGGACTCATGAAGTGCATTGGCCCAGATCACAGGCAATGATGCCATTCGTGAACCCTTCACTCGCATCAGACCTAAACCATGGGAGGAGACACTTGCACTTCAGCTGTGCAGTGAACTCTCAGGTGGAGCCAACAAAAAGTCTGCAAAAGAGGTGCTCCAGGCTGATGTTGAGAAAACAATTATCCTACGTAAGCAAGAAGGGGGTGTGGTCATTTACACTGATGGGTCTGTAGGCGACAACAACAAGAATGGTGGAAGTGCAGTGGTGGTTATGGAGGGTGAGGTGGTTAGTGACGTCTGGTTGGAAGCAGCAGGGGTACTCTGTACAGCCCATGATGCTGAACTCCGAGCCATCAGCTTAGCAGCGAAGTGGATCGTGGAGCACCAGCCAGGCAGAGCGACCGTCTTCACTGACAGTAAAGGAAGTGTCGAAAGCCTACAGAACACAACCAGATTCGACGATCCGCAGCTCAGTAGGACAAAGGAGGATTTCTTGAGAGCCAGCCGAAGCAATGAGTTGACAGTTCAGTGAATTCCTGGACAGACTGGTGTTCAAGGTAACGAGGCGGCAGACAAAGCCGCACTCACCGCAAGCAAAGGCAAGCGACCACAGTCTGTCACGTGGTCGGCAATCAAGAGCATCCTTAAAAAAATAATGACACTTTTTTAGCTGTTGGATCCCAGACGAAAACGAATCTACGGTGCGCCGCTGAAAAGGGAAAATGGCACCGGTAGGCGAGCAGAGATATTTCTGACCCAGCTACGCAGCGGCCACTGTCCAGCCACAGCGTTTTACCGAAGGAACATCCTGAATGAAGACGCCACCTGTGAGCTGTGTGGTGAAGTGGAAAGCATTCGTCATTGCAAAGACGCGGCAGTTCTGTGATAAATCCACGAGGAACATCCACCGCATACAAACAGAGACCTGCCATAAGTCATCATCCTATTCATCAATCTCCCAAATCTCTTCCTTTTTCTCTTTTCCATGACCTTGAACTTTCTGATAGACATTTTTTATGCAAACTCTCTTTAAAACGCATTTATTTATTTATACAAAAACATGAATTAAAAATCTGTTGACAACATGTTTGAATATATTTAAATGTAAAAGTTCAAAAACATGGACGCTTTTTCGGAAACAAATGATTGGATGGACGATGACGCCGTCTTTATTAATGCAAAACTGTAACTACGCCTAATCTTCTATTTGCCGTTTATATTAAAGACACCAGACGAACCTAAACAACATGTCTCTAAAACATTCAAGCAAAACAAGTTTTTAAACTTTAAATTAGAAACAAAAAAAGGATAAATTCAACAGCTAAACGTGTATAAATTATACAATACAATACAATTGCTTGGTGGCTTTATCCTTTATTTATTTATTTAAAAAATTCTTTATTATTTATTATTATTATATCACAATCTGAAGTGGATGGTGGCTAGGTGGGCTGTGACGATGGTGGTCAAGAGGGAGAAGAGGCTTGGTCTTGAAAAGCCTGTGTGGAGGTTGGTGGGGGTTGTATGTTGAGTGCAGTGTATGGAATAGACTATCTATTGTTTGTGTTGTTGTTGTATGTAGAAAAGTTGTTTACGTTGCTGTTGTGTGTTGTAGTTTGTGTTTAAGTTTCATGTAGTAGCAGTTGCTAATGTTGTTGTGTTTAGTAGCAGTTGTAAATGTTGTTTTTGTTTTCACTAGCAGTTTTTATGTTGTTTTTTGTGTTGTTGAAGGGTTTTGTTTTATTTGTGTGCAGGTAGTAGTTGTTGTGTTTAGTGAACTGTCAAATACAAATGCATGAGTATTGTTTTTTAATAATTTGTAACTTTCTAATTAGCAGATAATCAGTAGCAATTATAACTCACCTAACATCACTAAGACATATAATTTATAGGCTATTAATCGTGATAATGAGGGCTGTAAACAAAGCCACAAAATGAGGAAATGACAAGAAAATTAAGAACTCGCCATCGTTAGGCACAACTGTGGGTCTGAGTTTGTCTGCAGGTTTTAAAGGTTTTGCATTTCAATCCAGTATACATTTACTTAATATTTTCTCATTTCCTCAACCAAACCACTAAATCCCCATCAAACCTCACCACACAAACCCCCATTAAACCCCCACTAAACCACCTCCAAACGCCCACCAGCCCACCATCAAACCCCCACCAATTACTAAACCCCCCCCCCCCCCAAAACCCACCTACCAACCGAACCCCCCCCCCCATCACAAACCTGTCATGCAAAGCACAGTGTAGTTCTCATTGCAACTTTCTCTCAGCCACATATCGGCCAAGTCACCACTAAGATAGGAGCAGCCAAGGCTCACTTCTGTAGTTGGAGAAGCTAGGAACCAGTCTGAAACTGTCACTGGGACGTCTGTATGGTGTGGTGTGGTATGGTGTCGTGTCGTGTGGTGGTGGTGTCGTGTGGTATGGTGGTGGTGTCGTGTGGTGTAGTGATGGTGGAGTGTGGTGGTGGTGTAGTGTGGTGTGGAGGTTGTGTAGTGTGGGGGTAGAGTAGTGTGGTGGTTGAGTGGGGTGTCGTGTAGTAGGGTGAGGTGTAGTAGGGTGTAGTGTGTTAGGGTGTGGTGTGGTATAGTAGGGTGTGGTGTGCTAGTGGTGTAGTGTGGTAGGGTGTGGTGTGGTATGGTAGGGTGTGGTGTGGTGTGATGTGTTAAGGAATGAATGGGTAAAATGGAATGAAGTTGAAAAAATGAATTGATTGATTGATAAATGAATTTTTGAATAGATGAATTAATTAATGAAAAGACAAATGAAAAAGTTTGAAAGTGAGTGAACGATTGATGAATAAATTTGTTAATGAACAGATGAATCTTTGAATGAGTGAATGAAAAGTAGAATGAAAGGATGAATGGAAGAATGAATGCGTGAATTCATGAAGGAATTAAAAATGAATGCATGAAAGAAGGAGGAAGTAATGCATTGATGAATGAGAAAAAGAAAATGTCACTGTAATCTGTATAATCTGATTGCTTGCATGAGAATTACTGAAGCAATTGGGCCTTTAAACCCAAAAGATTTCCCTATCTACCTAAAACGAAAAATAAAATGAAGTGAAAAGAAAAAACAAAAATTTAGAAATAATCTTCTTTTTTAAATAAACTATCTAAAATGAATATTTTTTTAATAAACAATCTAAAATGAATATTTTTTAAGTCAAAACAACACTACAACTAACAATAAAAATGTCAAAGTACTTGAATAGCTCCAGAACCAGACTTCGGAGGCACACGATATCCAGTAGTACTTGTCTTGGAAGACACCGGTCCACGAAGCAAATTGCTGGCAACGTGAAAAATTTTAATTAAAAAAAAAAATTTCAATAACATTAATAGTTTGAAAAATTATTTTAAATCACATAAGAATATTGCTTGTTTTTTTCTTTTTAAAAAATCTCTTTAAATAACTTTTATAGTTTGAAAAAATATTCTTCGTCTTTTCTCTTAATTTCTTCGTTATATCCCAAAGCTATTAGCACGTCGGCATTAATGGAGGACATTCTTCTTTTTGTTTTTGTTTCATGTGCTTTTTGATTTCACGAGGCGCTTTCAGTCTTTTTCTCGTTAGTTACGATTGCAGGAATCGAACTCTCGACAATTCGGAAAGAGAAGTCGGCGTCTTAACCATTACACCATTCGTCGAGCATTAACAGTTTGCTAGGTAGCTTGTGCAAATAGAGTTAAACGTAAAATATTTTGTTCAAAAATTCTAAATAAATTATTTTCCCAAAATGAAAATAAAAATACTTTCACAAAATTAAAAAAATTATTTTTCCAAAATATAAAAAAAGTTTCAAAGACCTTTTGCAGAAGGGCGAGGGTGCCAGGCTGGTGCAGGGAGGCTAGGGAGGCGTTCGCTTGGTTGCGACAGGCGTTCAGTGCTTGCTGCCAGGTGAAGCTACCGTAGATGGAGAAGAAGCAGCGGTTGCTGAAGAAGAGGTGGAAGTAGGCGTCGTACTTTTGGTCGCATTTGAGTTTTGATTCTGATTCTGGGTGAGGGGGGTGAGTGGGTGGAGGAGGGGAGTGGGTTGGGAAGAAGAGTGGGAGGAGAAGAAAAGTGGGTAAAAAGTGGTGGTGAAGGGTGGGTGGAGAAAAAGTTGGGTGGAGGGAATGAGTGGGAGTAGAGAAGTGGATGTAGGGGAGGGGGGTGGGAGTATTAGAGTGATTTATGATCTGGCTAGATAGGAATGGTAGAAAAATCGTAAATAAATCATGGATGAATTATGGATGAGTTATGGATGGATTATGGATGGATTGTGGATGGATCATGGGAGCTACAGCGGCATGGATCAACCACTTTAAAATCACTTTTTCCAGTTAATTTACTTCGAAAATCCTGAAAAACCTTTCATGCCATCCAGCAAAAAACACCAACCCCCAAACAACACAACAGACCGTTGCAACACATTCACCATCGCCCTCTTTTGTCCCAACACAACGCAACAAACCTATAGAACACAAGGCACTCTTTCTGAGTAAGTTGGAATCTGACTTGGCAAACAACACCTCTCCCTCCCTGGCCAGAGACAAGTACTTGTTGGTGTCAGGGTCGTTCTCCACCACCCTCCCCCCCTCGAACCGTGTGAAGGAGCCTGTGTCGGTGATTTTAGAGTGCTTGTTTTGAGTTTTTGTGTGGGGGGGGGGGGGTAGGGGGGATAGGGTTGAGATTGTTTTTATTTAATACATTTGTGGGTTAATTAAATTGTAAAAAATTAATATGATTTTTAAAAATTATTTAAATTTAGAATAAAGTAAATTAAATCAAATTGATAATATATTGATAAAATGTTATATTACATTTATATTGTAAATAAATTAATATAATATAAATTAATATAAATTAATAAAAGGTGATATTTATACTAAAATGTATTTTTATTACGTTTATATTAATTAATGACATACTAAATCATGTATTTATTATTTTGATTCATAAAACAAAGGAAGTGCAAGCA
>OX030962.1:4031238-4076238 GCA_943735955.1 Piscicola geometra
AATTTTATTTAACAATTTAAATTATTTAAAAAGTTAATTTAACTTTTTATTATTTAACGATAACGATCAATTATATTTTCCTTCCTGACATATTTTCCATTTCCTTAATCCCTTTACAAGCCATTTTGATTTTAAATCAGCTTAAATCTGTCATTTCTTTTTGATGCGTGACTAGAAATGTGTCAAAATAATCAACAACAGCACGATTGTCGTGTTCTTTCCTTTGTGAGTCAACCCATTTCCGTGGGAGCTGACGAAGTCTCAAAACCAAAAATCTTCAAATATTATGAAGTGATTTATTAAGAAATGTTATTGAAAGTAAATAAATAATAGACATTTATGATTAATAGACAATATAAGGAAGTGAGTTTTTGATAAATGCTAATAAGTAAATGAATATTAGACAAATAAGAATAGTAGAAATTTAAAAAATCAATGAAATTAAATTTTTATTTCCATTAAAATTTCAAAATAAGTGGTGAAGTCAATTGAAAAAATGCATTCCCAGATGAGACTTTAAAAGACAGTGAATAAATTAATTGAACCTCACACAATACCGCATCACACGAGCTCCTCATTTAGTGTCTCCTCTCGGTCAAGTCCGAATAACTAGTCTCAAATATATCCGAGAGGTTATTGTAGTGTGTTACAAGGTAGTTGAGGAAAGTGTTGATGTATCACACATGTGCATCCATATGCAGATACGAGCCTACAAACACATGTTTCATCGATTGGACACACATGTGCCAAATACTTCGTCTGCTTATGATTAGTCTGCTTATGATTAGTCTGCTTATGATTAGTCTGCTTATGATTAGTCTGCTTATGATTAGTCTGCTTATGATTAGTCTGCTTATGATTAGTCTGCTTATGATTATTCTGCTTATGATTAGTCTGCTTATGATTAGTCTGCTTATGATTAGTCTGCTTATGATTAGTCTGCTTATGATTAGTCTGCTTATGATTAGTCTGCTTATGATTAGTCTGCTTATGATTATGTTTATGATTAGTACTCAAGGTCGGGAGGATTTTACATGGTATAAGTTTAATAACTCAATCAATAAAATGTGTTTATATAAAACTATTTTTCAAATTTGAAAGCGCGATAATTTTTGTAAATAAAACACCATCATCATCACTACTATAACATCATCATTCCTACTACAGCATCATCATCATCACTTCATAATTATCTTTCACACAAAATTATAAACACCATCTTCTTTCTGTTTAAATTTTATAAACAAAACTGTATGAGATAAAAATAAATGTATTTATTAATATGTGAAACTTATATTTTCCAGTGCGATTGCCATGTTCTGTATTTGAGAAATATTATATTATATATTCGACTTTTATGAATAACTTATTAATAAAAAAATGAAAAAAATTTGCATTTTACATTTTTTTCTTATTTTGTTAAACTTATTTTTTATTCGGTAGTCAGATTTTCTTCAAATTTGTTGACTTTTCCCATTAACTTGTAAAATTTCAAAAAATTAAAGTTTTAGATTAAATTATTATTTTGTTGAAATAGAAATATTCATTTGATAAATCATTTATTGGTAATAATATTTATTACTTCAATTTGAAAGAGCGCTATAGAAATATATTAGATTGATTGATTGATTGATTGATTACTTGAACAATTTTGCATACCTATTTTATTATTTGAATAACATAAAAAATGCAATTGAAACTTCAATTTTTTTTATATGAAAAATGCTTAAATTACAAAGGTTAGTTTTCATTAAAAATATTTGCCCATCGCTGTTTAAACCTTCAGGTATATAAAAGTTAACCTCCGTCTCAACAGGAATTGCCAAATTTCTTTCTGTTCATTTTCGACGGTTGGTGACGATTTTTTTCATGTTTAAAAATATTTTTTAATGAAAATACAATAAATGTTTCATAAACATTTTTCATGAACGATCTAGTTGCTGATCAGTTATACAAGTTAACAATAGCCTTTTTTGTTTAATAAATATTTTTAAAGTTTTTTTTCCGCCTCAATATTTAATTTCAAAAATATAAATACATTTCATTATATCATGTTTAATTCCCATTTAATGAATTATTTATCATAAATCTTTTTATATGGCGAGCGGGTTGGCTTAGAATCTAAGCCTTAGATGGTATAGTCGTTAGACCTGCAACTTAAAGGTCGCCAGTTCGAATCCCTTCTCAACCAACCGTGAGCTATCATATACCTAGTGTATATGATGCGGTGTTTCACGACTTACGAGTTACTTGCGTGCCTTGCCCCATAATAAATACGCATAATTTATTATTATAAATTTTATAAACCTCCAATTTTATAGATATGATTCAAAATATAAATTTAAAAAAATCAAATGGAAAAAAATATATTCGCTTCTTAGATAAGTCCCATTTAAGTTTCCATAAGCATATCAAAGCCTGACATTCATTGCATCATGCAATTCGTCTGCTACATTTCAAGTTTCTACTTTTTCTTCAGTAAAGAGCACAGTGTGCTCTTTACATAATGACTCATGTGCATTAGTTCTCAAGTCTTTGTTCATTTAAACCTAGAATAAGACATAAAAGAACATTTACTTTTTAAATGACTTTAAAATAAATTTTAACATCTAATTAAACATTCAAATAGATTTAGTTAAGCTTAGTTCTATAATAGGCTAGACTTCAAAGAAACAAACATTTAGGCCAGCACTGTTTTTAATTATTTTTGTGCTTGAATCTTGTAAATTATGAATGTAAACTGTGTGTGTGTCTGTGTGTGTGTCTGTGTGTGTGTTTGTGTGTGTGTTTGTGTGTGTGTGTGTGTGTGTGTGTGTGTGTGTGTGTGTGTGTGTGTGTGTGTGTGTGTCTGTGTGTGTGTGTTTGTGTATGTGTGTTTGTGTGTGTATGTGGGTGTGTGTTTGTGTGTGTGTGTGGGTGTGTACTTTTACTTGTAAAGATGCTTCTAATTCGTGTATAGATAAAGAAACTCATGTGTTAGTTAATAAATGATTCACAACTTAGTCACCACATGTGCATAAAGTTTACTCTGGTTACATACTACACACAAAAGGCACACACACACGCACACGTCTATATACACATACACACACGCACAAAAGTACTATCAATCTGAGTTTTCAATCAAATCAACCGAAATACATTAAAACCTTGAATTTCGCTTAAAGATATTAGCATTTGTAGTCTTTGAAAAGCCTCAGACCTCTTTTTATTACCTGAATAAATTATTCTTTTTTAATTAAGTATTTCTTGTTCTGAGAACCCACTGCTGCTACTCAACTATTCCCATGGGCACATAGAATGTTTTATTAGTCACTTAAGAATCATAACGTGACCCATTTGATCTTAGTCTAGTAAATCTAATTGATTTTTCAAATCTGTAATCAACCTTTAATATCTTTAATGAGTCTATCAAATCTTTCATTTTTCTATTAAGTTTTTAGTTTTTTCATTTAATCTTCCATTGCCCTATTAAATATTCAATAGACCAATTATGCACCTCTAATTGTAATCATCACACCCCTCCTGCCATCAGCAAGAGCCACCAAATGACGGTCGGAGAGAGTGAAGACAATACCATGGAAATCAGCAGAGGAGTTTGTTACCTCTTTATTTCCGATTTAATTATCTTTTTAATTAGAGTTTAATTTAATTGATTTGATCATTAGATTCTAATTAATTAGTTAATGAGTGTTTTCATGGTAAAGTTTATTGTCCAACAGGTGAAGCAAAAGTGCTTGCAAAACATGGACTTATTCGGAATTCCAGAAAGTATCAAAAAGGTAAATTCGTGGTAATAATAATTATTATTATTATCATTATTATTATTTATTATCATTTTAGTAAATAATATTATAATAACAATAATAATAATAAATAAATAAAAATCAATATAAAACATAATTAAATATTTAAACCAATAAAATGAATATAATTTGTGTGAATGTCTCCGAAAACACCTTCAACAACAACTCTATTGCTGTCATTACGATTGCACCATAAGCAAGACAGTCATTGTGACATGCCTAATAATAATAATAATAATAATAATAATAATAATAATAATAATAATAATAATAATAATAATAATAATAATAATAATAATAATAATAGTTATAATAATAATAATAATAGTTATAATAATAATAATAATAATAATAATAATAATAATAATAATAGTTATAATAATAATAATAATATTATGATTATTATTATCACTGCCAAAATGTCAAGCATTCAACTATTCTTCTCTCTACCCTTGCTTATGTCACTACCATTGAATCAACTTTTTACCCACTTTTCTTCAGAGTAGTCGCAATGCATATTTAATTTGTATACTTTTCATGTGTGTTGATTACTCCGATACTACTGCATACATTCATTCATTTATCTATTTCTTCCCACCTACACACAGCCATCTACCCACGCACTCATCTACCAATCCATTCACACACTAACCTACCCACCCATCCATCTACCTACAGCCATCTATCAACCCACACACTCATTTACAAATTCACACATCCGCATTCACACACATTCACTAACCCACACACCCATCTAATCATCCACAAACCCACCAACACACCCGTCTACCTACCCACACACTAATCAGTTCATTAACCTATCTTTACTTCCACACACCCATCTAATTACCCATCTAAACCCATCTATCCACCCACACACCCATCTACTCACCCATCTACCCACACACCCATCTACTCACCCATCTACCCACACACCCATCTACCCACACACCCATCTACCCACACACCTATCTACTCACCCACCCATCCATCTACTCACCCACCCATCCATCTACTCACCCACACATCCATCTACCCACCCACCCATCCATCTACCCACCCACCCATCCATCTACCCACCCACCCATCCATCTACCCACCCACCCATCCATCTACCCACCCACCCATCCATCTACCCACCCACCCATCCATCTACTCACCCACCCATCCATCTACCCACCCACCCATCCATCTACCCACCCACCCATCCATCTACCCACCCACCCATCCATCTACCCACCCACCCATCCATCTACCCACCCACCCATCCATCTACCCACCCACCCATCCATCTACCCACCCACCCATCCATCTACTCACCCACACATCCATCTACTCACCCACCCATCCATCTACTCACCCACCCATCCATCTACTCACCCACACATCCATCTACTCACCCACCCATCCATCTACCCACCCACCCATCCATCTACCCACCCACCCATCCATCTACCCACCCACCCATCCATCTACCCACCCACCCATCCATCTACCCACCCACCCATCCATCTACCCACCCACCCATTTACCTACTCACCCATACAATCATTTACCCAACCACACACTCATCTTTTCACAAACCTATCCTACCTTCTGCACATCCATCAAACCACTCACCCACCCATCCACCCACCCCACACACACACCCACCCATCCCACACACACACACACCCACCAACACACCCACCCCACACACCCACCCCACACACCCACCCCATACACCCACCCACCCACCACTCAGTTTTGCATGGAGCTACTTGACCTAGATTACACCGTGTCATCCAATACCCTCAAGCTCAAAGAACTCTTCAGGGATGACCTAGATATCAACCAATCAGATTTCGCTCCTGCTATTCTCTTCATCCATTCACGAGTCAAGGTTTCTGGATGGGGGATAAATGGGATAATGATGATGAGGGATGGTTAATTAAAATTATTCATCCACTCATCTGTCTTTGTTCCCTTCTCATCTACCCACGTTTTTGCCATTCAAATTTAGAACCACCAACTCACTCTACTATAACCCTCCTACACCCCACACCCCCATCCACCTACTTTCATCCCAACCTATCTCTACTCCTCTAAACTATACATTCTCAAATTCCTCAACCCACCCATTCACTCATCACCACCAACCCACCTATCCAACCCACCTATCCAACCCACCTATCCAACCCACCTATCCAACCCACTTATCCAAGCCACCTATCCAACCCACCTATCCAGCCCATCCACCAATCGACTTACCCATCCACTCACCAACCCATCCACCTAATCATTCCCCACCCACTTACCATCCAACCACCCACCACCAAACAACCTCTCCAACCACCCACCACCAACCAACCTCTTTAACCACCCACCACGAATCAACCTCTCCAACCACCCACCACCAACCAACCTCTCCAACCACCCACCACCAACCAACCTCTCCAACCACCCACCACCAACCAACCTCTCCAACCACCCACCACCAACCAACCTCTCCAACCACCCACCACCAACCAACCTCTCCAACCACCCACCACCAACCAACCTCTCCAACCACCCACCACCAACCAACCTCTCCAACCACCCACCACCAACCAACCTCTCCAACCACCCACCACCAACCAACCTCTCCAACCACCCACCACCAACCAACCTCTCCAACCACCCACCACCAACCAACCTCTCCAACCACCCACCACCAACCAACCTCTCCAACCACCCACCACCCACCACCAACCTCTCCAACCACTTACCACCCAACCAACCACCCACGAACCAACCTCTCCAACCACCCACCACCAACCAACCTCTTCAACCACCCACCACCAGCCAACCTCTCCAACCACCCACCACCAGCCAACCTCTCCAACCACCCACCACGAACCCACCCATCGATGCACCAACCAAGGAGAGTCTAGCGAACTTCAAAGCATGGAACGACAGCTTGGAGACTCACGACCACCGCTTGACCACCAGCCTGCCCCCACTGCAAGCCCTCCACAAGCCCACGCACTTCAAGGCACCCTGTCATCTCAGGAGTAGAGAGGTGGAGGGGGAGAAGAGAGGGGGGGGGTGTAGTAGGTGGGGGAGAGTGTGAGGGGTGAGGTGGGATAATAGGAAGGTGTGGGTGTGGTTTGAGAGGGGGTGGGTGTGGTTGCGGGTAGAAGAGTGTTTGATGCTGGGTGGTTTGAGGTTTGCGGTAATGTGATGGTGAGGTTTGTGATGGTGGGATAGTGGGGATTGTGGGGAGAGGTGTGATTGTATGGTGGGGGGGGGAGGTGGTGGGGGTGAGAGGGATAGGTATGTCGGTTTGGGACTGGGGGTGAGATGATGGTTTGGTAAGGTGTGATCGTGGTCTATGATGATGGGCTGGTGTTGTGATGAGGATGTGATAATGGTGATGATGTGGTTAAATGGTGAGGGTGTGGGGATGAGGCTTTCACAATGCATGCACCCACGCCACACCAGCTGGAAGTGCAAGAAGGAGAAATGCTGGAAATCTGTGAGTCGTCTCAAGATTCACTTCTCAAGGTTACACACACACACACACACACACACACACACACACACACACACACACACACACACACACACACACACACACACACACACACACACACACACACACACACACACACACACACACACCGACACACACACACACCGACACACACACACATACACACACACACACACACACCGACACACACACACACCGACACACACACACATACACACACACACCGACACACACACACACACACACACACACACACACACACACACACACACACACACACACACACACACACATACACACACACACACCGACACACACACACACACACACACACACACATACACACACACACCGACACACACACACACCGACAAACACACACCCACACATAGGTGAAGACGGGCAAAGGAAGGGAGGGAAGCATACCACTGATGAGTCTCATCTTGCCCACCAGTGATAGGAGCCTCGAGGCGTTGCTGCAAAGGTGGATCATCATCATCATCATCGCCATCATCATCGCCATCATCATTATTATCACCATCATCATCATCATCATCATCGCCATCATCATTATCATCATCATCGCCATCATCATCATCATCATCGCTATCATCATCATGACCACCACAAAGGCTACAGATACAAGTCTTATGTGCGTGGTTTGAATGCTTCCGCCTCTTCTTCTGCCACCTCTACAACCTCCTCCACTCCCTCCTCATCAAGCTGGTTTGTTGGTGTTCTTCTTCTTCTTCCTCTTCTTTATCGTCTTTGTTAGTGTTGTTTTTGTTTGTTTAGTTTTTTCTGTTGGTGTTGTTGTGATGGTGCTTGTTGTGGTTGTAGTTGTTCTTGTTGTTGTTTTGTAGTTTATTGTTGTAGTAGTGGTTGCTGTAGTGTTGGAGCTCGTGTTTATACATATTATTACATAGTCGACACTTGGGCTATATCTTCTAAAGGACTCATTATACGATCTTTTTAAATGGTTTCTAATGTTGTAAACCACGCAAACCACCTACAGAAGTACCGATGCCCTGACCTGCCCACCCACTCCACTGGGCCAAAGAGCAGCAAGGACTTGAGGGTGGGAGGGGGTTTAATGGAGGCGTTTGATGGGATGGAGAAGGGGTGGCATGAAATAGGTGAAATAAAAAGGGGGGGGGGGTAATGAAGGGAGGTTTATTCAAATGAAGCACCAACCACCCGCAAACTTTTCAATAGACAAACCACCTAAAGACTCACATCAAATCAACAAAACCACCACCATTCCATCTTCTTCCAATCATGTCACTTACCAACCATCCCACCCCATTCAATAAACCCATCACCCAACCATACTATTCATTTGACCACCCACTTACCAATCACCCACTTTCATCCAACCGACCTACCCACCCACCCACCCACCATCCCATCTAATCAACCCAACCACCCTCCAACCATCCGATCAATTCTTCACTCAACCATCCCACCCACTAATCAACCCACCGGCCAACACCATCAAACCACCCATCCATTCATCCCACCCCCACCCAGCTCCTCCGTAGACTTGTGAAGAGACTCGAGACAGACTACCTGGATGACGCCAAACTAGCCGAGATGGGAGTGGTCGTTGCTAAGGAGGACCAACTCACCGTTGCTAAGTTCTCTGACGTTTACAAAGACTACCAAATCTTCGAGATGCTATTTAAAGACTTGAGGTTGAAGAAGAAGGGAAGTAAGTCACGACCTATTTGCATATTTGACAAGTTGACCGAGTTTAGAGCTCACCTCCTGACCTCTCACCCTATCAAGTAGGCTTGAATGAATGTGGAATGGAAATGGAAATGGGTCAAATGTGAAGCTATAAATATTAAAATAACTTTTAATTGAGTTAATTAAAAGTTAATTTAATGTTACGTCATCATATCATCAATAAGACATCATCAATCTGTTCTACTACCACAACAACAACATAACAACACTATCCCAACAAATACAACACCAACGAAAATAAAAAAATCAACAACAACCACAAACCAGTGACAAAAACCCCAACAACAACCCCAACAACAACCCCAAACTACACCACCAACCCCGACAACTCCAAACGCCATCTCCAACCTTCCGCAGGTACTGCAAGACAACCATGGTGGTGGAGAGTGTCGAGACGCTTGAAGAGATTCTCCACTACCCCAGCAACGACGACACCCACTCCACCTGCTCCTCCGTCATGTCCCTCCACGACCGCACCAAGTGAGTTTGTGAGGGGGGGTTGGTTAGGTGGATAGGGGGTTGGTTATGGGTTGGTTTGGTTGGTTAGGGGGGTTGGTTAGGGGGGTTGGGTTGGTTAGGGAGGTTGGGGGGTTGGGTTGGTTAGGGGGGTTGGGTTGGTTAGGGAGATTGGAGGGGGGGTTGGTTAGGGGGGTTGGGTTGGTTAGGGTGGTTAGGGGGGTTGGGTTGGTTAGGGAGATTGGGGGGGTTGGGTTGGTTAGGGAGGTTGTGGGGGTTGGGTTGGTTAGGGTGGTTAGGGGGGTTGGGTTGGTTAGGGAGGTTGGGGGGGTTGGGTTGGTTAGGGAGGTTGGGGGGGTTGGGTTGGTTAGGGGGATTGGGGGGGGTTGGGTTGGTTAAGGAGATTGGGGGGGTTGGGTTGGTTAGGGAGGTTGGGGGGTTGGGTTGGTTAGGGGGATTGGGGGGGTTGGGTTGGTTAGGGAGATTGGGGGGGTTGGGTTGGTTAGGGGGGTTGGGGGTTGGGTTGGTTAGGGGGTTGTGGGGGTTGGGTTGGTTGGGGTGGTTAGGGGGGTTGGGTTGGTTAGGGAGATTGGGGGGGTTGGGTCGGTTAGGGGGGTTTGAAGGCGGTTAGGGGGGGGGGGGTTGGAAGAAGAATAATAATGGTAATGATAATAACAATGTTAATAATGATGATGATGATGATAAAAATAATGATAATAACAATAATAATGTTACACAATTATTATAGTTACCATATTAATATTACTAATATAACGAAAATAATATTTTGATTAACGCATTAACAAGACTATCACTATAGCAACAATAAAATTAACAACAAGATATGAAATATGAAACATTTCGTCACCATTAAATAATAATAATAAAATAGTAATAATGATAAGTAAAACAACTAAAACAAACAACATTACGTCACGAACACAATAACACGCCACAACAACAACCACAACTACTACCACCACCACCACTACTACCACCACCACCACAACAACCACTACTACCACTACCACCACCACAATCAGCATCACCACAACCACCACCACAACTACCACCACCACCACTACTACCACCACCACCACTACTACCACCACTACCACAACCACTACTACCACCACCACCACTACTACCACCACTACCACAACCACTACTACCACCGCCACCACAACCACCACTACTACCACCACCACTACTACCACCACCACCACCACCACTACTACTACCACAACTACCATCACTACAACCACCACAACTACAACCACCACCACCACGTGCCAGGGTGGAGTCGGAGAGGCTAACGTCATCATCGCAGGAAGTGAAGCAGAGGTTCGTCATCAAGTCTATCAAGGATCCTAGAGATGACTCTGAGGTGGGTGGGGGGAAGGGGAGGGAGGGGGTAGGGGAGGGAGGGGGAAGGGGAGGGAGGGGGATGTTAGGGTGGTAGAGTGGGGGGGAGGTTAGGGACGATGGGGGGGGGTGGATGGATGAAGAGTAAGGGGGGGGGGGGGAGTTGGGGAGGGCAGATGGTGGTGGTGAATGGAGAGGTGGTGGATGAAGGGTCCCAGAGAGGACACTGAGGGGGTGGTGGATGGAGGATGAATGATGGAGTTGCTGGGGAAGGATGAGGGTGAAAGTGGAGTGATATATAGAGGCGGGTGAATAAAAATAATAATTGCCGTTTTTATTTAGCACCGGGCACTTAACTGAAGCGCTCGAAAGTGATGGGATGGGATGTGGTGGAATAGGGGGGAAAGAGGTAGGCAGAAACTATCATCAGCACCACTTATCCACCTCCCACCAGGTTTCTCTAGACACGGCCATAGCAAAGGGAATCCTTGACATGTCTAAGGGCCTCTACATCAACCCACTTACTGGTTGGCCTTTGATAATTAATTATATAAATTAATTGAGAAATTCTAATGCAAATAAATTAACTTTATCCTAAAATATTAATTTAATTCAATTAATCTCATATAGAACTTCACCACAATTAAATGTCTACCATTCATGACCACCACCACTACCACCTTGACCACTGCCACTTCTACCACCACTACCACCTTGACCACTGCCACTTCTACCACCACTACCACCTTGACCACTGCCACTTCTACCACCACTACCACCTTGACCACTGCCACTTCTACCACCACTACCACCTTGACCACTGCCACTTCTACCACCACTACCACCTTGACCACTGCCACTTCTACCACCACTACCACCTTGACCACTGCCACTTCTACCACCACTACCACCTTGACCACTGCCACTTCTACCACCACTACCACCTTGACCACTGCCACTTCTACCACCACTACCACCTTGACCACTGCCACTTCTACCACCACTACCACCTTGACCACTGCCACTTCTACCACCACTACCACCTTGACCACTGCCACTTCTACCACCACTACCACCTTGACCACTGCCACTTCTACCACCACTACCACCTTGACCACTGCCACTTCTACCACCACTACCACCTTGACCACTGCCACTTCTACCACCACTACCACCTTGACCACTGCCACTTCTACCACCACTACCACCTTGACCACTGCCACTTCTACCACCACTACCACCTTGACCACTGCCACTTCTACCACCACTACCACCTTGACCACTGCCACTTCTACCACCACTACCACCTTGACCACTGCCACTTCTACCACCACTACCACCTTGACCACTGCCACTTCTACCACCACTACACCTCCGCACAGGCCACAGCGTACCCATAGTGACCGCCATGAACCAGGGAAGGATTGTGGTTCAAACAGTTACCGAGGTCGTTTCCAAGGCGAAAGTGGAGCAGTATGGTTGGTGGTGGGAGGTGGAGGTGGTTGTGGATGGTTGGTAGTGGGAGGTGGAGGTGGTTGTGGATGGTTGGTAGTGGGAGGTGGAGGTGGTTGTGGATGGTTGGTAGTGGGAGGTGGAGGTGGTTGTGGATGGTTGGTAGTGGGAGGTGGAGGTGGTTGTGGATGGTTGGTAGTGGGAGGTGGAGGTGGTTGTGGATGGTTGGTAGTGGGAGGTGGTGGTGGTTGTGGATGGTTGGTAGTGGGAGGTGGTGGTAGAAGAGCCTGGGTTGAGTGAATGGAGGTTTGGAGGAGAGTGGTGAAGGATAAGTGGGTGGTACGTTGGTGGTATTAGAGGAGGGTGGGGATTTGGTTGGTGAGGGTGGTTGTGGTTGTAGAAGAACGTGGGTTGAGTGGGTGGTGATAGAGGATGGGGGTTGAATGGATGGGGGTGTGGAGGAGAGGGGTTTGATGGGGGTGTCGAGGAGAGGGGTGTGATGGGGGGGGGGGGGTGTGGAGGAGAAGGGTTTGATGGGGGTGTGGAGGGGATGAGTTTAAGAATTACTTAATTGATTTTAAAATTATAATGAATTCTGAAAGTGGATCGTTCGGAAAATTATAAAATACCATCCACCCACACACCCGTCTACCCATCCCCCTTCCTTCCATCCATCTACACCACCCATTTTTACCACCCACCCACCACCCACCACCACCACCACAGGCATGTTAACAGTGAAATCTCTAGTAGAAGACCCCGACAGGGTTGACCCTAGGGAGTTCAAGATACAAGCGGTCATTGACCCTTTGACCGCAGAGAGAACCACTGAATATGAAGCGGTCAAGCGAGGGTGGTTGAGTGGGGGGTGGGAGGGGGGCGAATGGGTGGATGGGGAGAGGGTGGGCGCCAAGTGGGTGGGTGGAGGGGTGTTCCGACTGACTGGAGACCAGAGTTTGAGCCTCCATGAGGCTGTTGACGAAGGCTGGATCAAGGTTGCTGGTGTTTGAGGGTGGTGGTCATGAGGTGGTTTGAGGCAATGTGGAATATCTTACTGAACACTGATTCATCCATTCATGCATGTACCCATCCATTCATCCATCCATCCTTTTATCCATTCATGAATCCATGCATCCATCTATCAATCCATCGACCCATGCATGCATGCATTCATCCATGCATTCATCCATGCATTCATCCACCCATCGATCCATCCAGGCCCAAGTAACCAACTCAGAAGTGCTCTTAGCGATGGAAAAAGATGCCAAGTACGAGGCTAAGACCTACCTCATCAAGTCGGTCCTCAACTCTCGCAGCGGCCGTATGGTGACGTTCAACGAGGCGATGCGCTACGGGCTGCTCGACGTCGAGAGTGGCAGCTACGTCGACCAGCAGACGACCGAACGCGTGCCGATGGATGACGCTCTCAAGCGAGGGTTTGTCAAGGGTCGTCAGGTGAGGGAGGGTGAGGCTGGCTTGGTCGACCCGGTGAATAAAGTCGTCGCGAAGAATCTTGCCGTCGTCGTGAAGGATGCTGTGGTTGCTGCTGCTGCTTTCAAGGAAAGTCCGGTTGCTGCTGTGGCTGCTAGTTTGGTGGCTGGTGCTGTGGACGGTGTGGTGGAGGGCGCTGGTGTGTTGAATGGAGCTTCTAGGCGGGCAGACAGCCCAACTACTGTGGAAGCTGCAAATAGCTCTTTCAAGACGCCTCTGTCACTTCCTGGCAGGGAAGCCTGTGCAGATCTTTCTGGCGGGAATGACAAGCGTGGCAAAGATCTTGGTGGTGCTAATGGTGTCGCTGTCTTATCAGCTTCTGCTGCTACTCTCGAGACATCAAGCAATGCTTCTACTACTACTACTACTACTACTACTACTCCGACTGCTGCTACTATTACTATTACTACTACTACTAATTCTCCTACTACTACTACTCCGACTGCTGCTACTACTACTATTACTACTACTACTACTACTACTACTACTACTACTACTACGGCTACTACTGATGCTGAAGAGAGTGGGGATAGTGCGAAGTTGAGAAGCAATGGTGAAGCTGCTGCCGCTGGAGATGTAGCTGGGAATGGAAAGGTGAGTAAGAGCCAGAAGAAGAAGAATAAGAAGAAGTGATGAGATGAAGGTTTGGTGGGTGAGAAGGGTGGTTGGGTTAGAGGGATGGTTGGCTGGAAAGGGTGGATGGGTGAGGGATGGTTGGGTTGAAAGGGATGGTTGGTTGGGAGAGGTGGTTGGGTGAGAGGAGTCGAAAGGGTGGTTAGGTGGGAGGGGTGGGTATAGAGTTGAAGTATTGCCGGGTGAAAAGGAAAGTTTGCCGGAACTCTCAAGCAGTGAACCATGTTCCAGAAACATTGGTAGCTTTTCAGATGCTTTTAGATTTTAGTTTTTCACATTTACGCTTTTATACTAAAAAAATAATTTCACTTCTCCGAACTACGCTGCCGAAACATTTCATTTCATTTATTCTTCCATCAATCATTCACTTCCTAATCCTTCCATCAATCTATTTCATTCCTTCTCTACGTAGCTATTGACGTGCCTTGTGGTTTTTATAACAATTTCATATATTGTTTTTAAAATAGTTGTACGCTTCATAAATACCATTGTATCGATGTAACCACTTAATATACCCACCTTTTAATCTGGTTCTGTTTTGAAAAAATATTTTATTTTAATATTAAAATATTCGTCTCATTAAACTCCTATTCAAGAACTTATAAACTAAAAGTTTCAACACAGTGGCCTATTGCAGTCATCGATTAATCTTGACATAATATTTGATGATCCTGATGATGTAAACGACATCTTTTAGAGTATTTTGTACCCGCATTTTACTTTCAAGTAAAGGTGGTAGTAGTGGTGTAGAGATGATGTTATTGTTCAAGCTATTAAGAATAATTAATAATAATAATAATTAGTTGTTATTGTGCAAGCTATTAAGAATAATTAATAATAATAATTAGTTGTTATTGTGCAAGTTATTCAGTGTGTCGAATCAAAATCATTAAGCACAACACCAATCAGCAGCACTAACGAACTACACCACGGCAATGCTTTGAACGTTTTAGCAACGAAAACTTTCTTATTCTTTGTAGCTCGCAGTTTTATGATTTTTTAGACAACTTTTGTTTGATGTGTTTTTCCTTTGAATTGCAATCTTCTCGAAATTGTTGTAACTTTTGCTGTTCATTCTTGTTACATCTTCCCATCAAATCACACGTCTGCGGTAGCTTTTTGTTGGTCAGAAAGTTTCAAGTTTCACACCACAGCATTGATATTGCAAGTTACAAGCCAACTTCAACACATTCTTACCGGAAGTTTAAAAACATATTTTTATAGCGCCTTTTTTAAAAGATGCCTTCAAGATCACAATTCATCAAGTTTCCACTGCTTTTAAAATTGTTTTTTATGAAAAAAATTGTTAACGCCCTGCTTGGTTTTTCATTGTTGTTCGAGTTTTTCGATCAATTATGTTTTTCATTGATGGATGTTTTGCAAAACTCTGAATAATATTTTTTTACAGTTTTTTTTAATATTCTTTTTCTACGCCGATTTTAGATTAATAAAAACTTTATATTTTCAAAACATTTTTATGATAAACAAAAAAAAATGGATTCAAGGAAAACTAAATAGATGTTAAAAATTGAAAAAGAAAATTTCTAAAAAAATCGCCTAAATAAAATAAATGACTTCAAAATTAGACGTAAACTTTGCAGCTTCTTTGTAAAAAAACGCAAAAGTAACAAAATGATCACACAAAAAAGTATTCTCAAATCTTCATTATCATCATATATAATCAATCTTCATGACATCAAAATAGATTTATACTTAGATTTTTCTTATAAAAAAAGCAAAAATAACAAAATAATCTTCAAAAAAATTATTTTTAAATCTTCATATTTTTATTATCATCATCCACCCCCCCCCCCTCCAGTCATTTCCAAGACACACACACTAGTCTTTATCGTGAGTCCCTTGGTGGGTGGAGAGGTGGTCGGACCTGGAAAAGCTCTTGTCGCACAACTTGCACGAGAAAGGCCTCTCCCCTGGAGGGAGGGTGGTGTGGAAGTGGATCATCATCATCATCATCTCCATCATCTCCATCATCAATATCATCACCATCCACAAATCCACACCACAACATACACCACCACAACCACACTCTCTTCTACTCCCATCATCAACCCCTCTCTTCACTCATTCTCTCCATCCACCAATCTCCACGACCAACCCTCCTCCACACCACCTCCCCCCTTCACCAACCACCAACCACCACCCACCTGTATGCCTGCGTATGTGCCTGGTCAGTTGGTCAGACTTGGTAAGTCTCATGCCACATATGAGGCACATGAAGGGCCTTTCGCCTGTGTGGTGGTAGTAGTAGTAGTAGTAGTAGCAGTAGTATTAGTAGCAGTAGTAGTAGTAGTAGTAGTAGTAGTAGTAGTAGTAGAAGTAGTAGTAGTAGTAGTAGTAGTAGTAGTAGTAGTAGTAGTAGTAGTAGTAGTAGTAGCAGTAGTATTAGTAGCAGTAGTAGTAGTAGCAGTAGTAGTAGCAGTAGTAGTAGTAGTTGTAGTAGTAGTAGCAGTAGTAGTAGTAGTAGTAGTAGTAGCAGTAGTAGTAGTAGCAGTAGTAGCAGTAGTAGTAGTAGTAGTATCATCATATTATCATCATTATCATCATCGCCTACCTGTGTGAATCCTTGTGTGACAATTGAGATGAGAGCGTTTCAAATAGGCTTTTTTGCAGTCTAATAAAAAAACAAAATATAAATAAATAAATGATAAATAATAGAATCTAATCTAATAGAAATCAAAATGTCATTTATTGATATAACCAAATAATCATTAATTTGTTAAACTATTAAAATGTTGAAATAAATTTATTTTAAAATTTAAAAAGATCAATTATAAATTATACATATATTAAAACGCTTTAAAAAAATTTTTAAAATACGCTATAAAAATCATTTGATTGATTAGCTAATGGTTTTCTATTTGATTAATTAATTCATTCATTCATTCATTTATTACCTGGAAAATCACAAAAAAAGACTCTTTTGTTGATGTCAGTGAAGCCGTTTTCATCTTGATCATAAGTGTTATTATCATTATTATGAAAAAATTCATTATTATTGCTGTTATTATTTTTCTTGTTCTTGTTGTGCTTTTCGGTAACACTCTTCTTAGAATTCCGTCTTCTATACCTGTTTAAATAACAAAATAACTTTTTGAAAACAGAATTTCCAAACATTTCTGATAATTTAAATGTTAACTCAATTTTAAGTTTATTTGAATAACAAATTAAAGCAATATTCGTTAAATTTGTGCACTTTATAGTAGAACATCCAGTGTGTGTTCGGATGGGTTTCCCAGAATTTCTAGATTTCTTTGTGCAAGAACTTGTCGGGAGAAATGTTGAATTACTATTGCTGAAACTGGGAGGCGATTCGTTGTTTGAAAGGTTTGAATCAAACATGCTTTCTGTTTTATGGTTTTCCAGACTAGTTTTGGAGTATGTGATGTTTTCTTCGTTGGTGTTGTTGGTGATGATGTTGTAGTTGTTGTTGATGTTGTTGTTGTGGATGCTGTTGTTGTGGATGTTGTCGTTGTTGATGTTGTTGTAAGTGTTATCGTTGTATTTGCTATTGTCATACGTGTCACTGTCGTTGTAGTAGTATTGGTTAGTAATTTCATAAGAAGTATTGTTACTTTGCCAACTATTGTTGTTGTTGTTGTTGTAGTTGTTTAGGTTGGTGTAGGTAAGATCGTCGTTGTTTGAAAGGCTTGAATCCAACATGCTTTCTGTTTTATGGTTTTCCAGACTAGTTTTGGAGTATGTGATGTTTTCTTCGTTTGTGTTGTTGGTAATGATGTAGTTGTTGATGTTGTTGTTGTGGATGTTGTTGTTGTGGATGTTGTCGTTGTTGATGTTGTTGTGAGTGTTATGGTTGTATGTGCTATTGTCATACGTGTCACTGTCGTTGTAGTAGTATTGGTTAGTAATTTCATAAGAAGTATTGTTACTTTGCCAACTATTGTTGTTGTTGTTGTTGTAGTTGTTTAGGTTGGTGTAGGTAGAATCTTCGTCAGAGTAGTAGTGGTAAAAGGAACTGTTGTTGTTTGCACAAATGAGGTTGTCACCACCATAGAAGGGGTTGTAGTTGTATGTTGTAGGCCTTTCTTCGCAATAATCGTCAGGATTGAGATAATTGAGAAGGCCATTATTCTGGCAGTAGCGCATGTGCCTCATTCTCAGCCAGCCGGTGTAGTCATGCTGCAAAAGGTAGAGTTCCCACTCATTGTTCGCTCGTACATCCCTTAGTTTCTTCATTCGCTCTTCTAGATTGAAAGCTTTGAGCATTTCGTCTGTCTGTAAGATGTTTAATAAACTGCAAAATATGTTTATACTATTGAGAATATTTTTTAAAAACTATTAAATGTGTTTGCAAATTATAAGTGTTTCCGAATACATTTGTCTTAAAAGCAAGAAATACTACTTTTCTAATTTCAAAAATAAACTTTTCATAGTTCCAAGGTTCCATTTTAGTAGATTCTTTGTTTTTATATTATGAAGAATAAAACGTGTTCAATTTGTATTATCGAAGCGGGAAACCAAAAACTTTAAATATCAGAGATATAATACGCGAAGTTGTAACATTTATTAAATCTTGAATGAAAGACAAATCAACAGGCAAAGCGATTAAATTTCTAAAACTTTGCACAAAAATAATACATTTTAACAATTTAAAATGATTTTTAAAGCGAACAATTTTTTTATAGTTAATAAAGTTTTTTTTAAAGCTAACAATGTTGGATTCTAACATACGGATTTAAACACGTTTAATTTCTTTAAAAGGGCCAAAATTCTAGGCAATTAGCAGTAATGTGTGAAAGTCTTTCACCATGACAGGTTACTATAGATTATAAGTTTATTTCAAACAAAAATTTAATCTTTTATATATATATATATTTAAGACCATAAAATGTACAGAAACAGCTATTTTACAACAATCTAACGGAACTATAAAAAAACATTCGACCATGAATAATAGACTGTGAAAGAGTTTTGAACAAATGTGAAAGCATAGCCTGTGTGGCATAAAAGCAAACTATCATGAACGTATAAAAGCAATTAGCGCCTGAAAACATATCTGTTTAACAAATTTATTTACGAGCGCTTTTGAATTTGATGAAAGAGCGCTATAGAAATTTATTTGATGGATTGATTGAGCCACAACCAGAAGAAATGTTGCCTTAGATAAGATTCGATCTTAGAATGTATGAATTATATAAATAAATGGACATCCTCCATTTAAAAGAGTGACAAATATGGCGAAGAAGAAAGAAAAATGGTGATGATGAGTATTTCGATGAACTGATCAAGATGATGATGTAGAGATGATGATGATGCTCTGTTGAGAGAATAGTGCATCATCCTTCTAGCGTCACCCGACCTGACTTGATACTCTCTAATTACTGTGGTTAAAAGTTAAAATGTGATTTAAATTTTGATATTGCAAAATATGAAAGTCAATTGAATGGTATTGTTCAAACGGACCTGATTCCAATGAGATAACTTCTTCCACCAAACCGACCGAGTTTTCGCATTGGATCTTTACCCATCTGACAAATCATTGGAAAAGCCTTTAAATAAAAATATCGAAATTTTCTTTCATTCTTATTTTGTTTTCTTCCCGGTGCTTCCGACTCCTTTCCCAACGTACCTGTGCGGGAAAAACACCCTTCGTCTGAAGGTCAGCGTGGCCTCCCACAGGTTCGAGTCAAGGATCTAGAGGATGGCATTTAAACCTAAAAATATTAGTAGTAGTAGTAGTAGTAGTAGTAGTAGTAGTAGTAGTAGTAGTAGTAGTAGTAGTAGTAGTAGTAGTAGTAGTAGTAGTAGTAGTAGTAGTAGTAGTAGTAGTAGTAGTAGTAGTAGTAGTAGTAGTAGTAGTAGTAGTAGTAGTAGTAGTAGTAGTAGTAGTAGTAGTAGTAGTAGTAGTAGTAGTAGTAGTAGTAGTAGTAGTAGTAGTAGTAGTAGTAGTAGTAGTAGTAGTAGTAGTAGTAGTAGTAGTAGTAGTAGTAGTAGTAGTAGTAGTAGTAGTAGTAGTAGTAATAGTAGTAGTAGTAGTTGTAGTAGTAGTAGTAGTAGTAGTAGTAGTAGTAGTAGTAGTAGTAGTAGTAGTAGTAGTAGTAGTAGAAGTAGTAGTAGTAGTAGTAGTTGTAGTAGTAGTAGTAGTAGTAGTAGTAGTAGTAGTAGTAGTAGTAGTAGTAGTAGTAGTAGTAGTAGTAGTAGTAGTAGTAGTAGTAGTAGTAGTAGTGGTAGTAGTAGTAGTAGTAGTAGTAGTAGTAGTAGTAGTAGTAGTGGTAGTAGTAGTAGTAGTAGTAGTAGTAGTAGTGGTAGTAGTAGTTGTAGTAGTAGTAGTAGTAGTAGTAGTAGTAGTAGTAGTAGTAGAAGTAGTAGTAGAAGTAGTAGTAGTAGTAGTAGTAGTAGTAGTAGTAGTAGTAGTAGTAGTAGTAGTAGTAGTAGTAGTAGTAGTAGTAGTAGTAGTAATAATAATAGTAGTAGTAGTAGTAGTAGTAGTAGTAGTAGTAGTAGTAGTAGTAGTTCTATTATTAGTAGTAGTGGCATTATTGGCGCCAGAAACTTGTATTTTTTTCCTAAAAAGGTTAAAATATATGAGTTTCACAAGTTATTGGCACCATAACTTTATATTTTACATTTGTACAAACTTGAAAAATGTGAATAAAAAAATTTAATTTGAACAAAAAGTTTGATCATCTCATCATCAACAACAACGACATATTCATTATCATCATCATCATCATCAACAACAACGACATTATCATTATCATTAGAGACCGACCGAAACAGATATTTTTATTTCGACCGAAACCGAAATTAGGCCGAAGTTAAAATCCCATTTTCGGCCGAAACCGAAATTAAGCCGAAATTGAATATCAATTTTTGGCCGAAAACAAAATTAAACCGAAATTGTAATCAGATTTACGGCCGAAACCGAAGCCGAAACCGAAATTTTTTCCAACTTTTATTAAAAATGAAAAAATAGTATTTAACGATGACAAGGCCAGTTTAATAAGTAAATCAAAACAAGCGTATATTTTAAGCCAAAAAATAAAGGTTTTTCAACCACAAAAATTTGTTGTTGTTGACAGGCTTTGCTTTGGTCAGACTGACATTTTGTAAAAAAACTTCCAAATAGGATTCAACGACAATCTCACAATTTATTTTTGAATTAATTATTCGAAGCCAAATCTTCTCGTTCTTTCGACTTATATATAGTGTTTTTCAAAGAATGGATATCTAGAATTCCACATGCTTGTATATCTTATTCGAACAATTAGTCTTATGTCACCAATAAATCAATTAACCACAATATCTAATAGATATCTAATAGAGATGAGAATCGAACCCAAACTTAATAATTCGAGTTCGATTGGGGATATACAAATACTTACTTTTGACAATTACATTTTTTTAAACAAATGTTTTAAGAAATAGAATTTGCTTAAAAAAAGCTTTGTCAAATATTATCATTGAACGTATCCCAATTTACTTAAATTTCGAATACATGATTGTTGTTCCAGATACTTGTATATTTTATTCGAATAATTAGTCTGATGACACCCATAAATTAATCAACCACGATAACTAATAGATATCTAATAGAGAATCGAATCCGAACTTAATAGTTCGATTGAAGATACAGATATATCAGATAAACTACATAAATAAATAAATAAATTCCTTTTTCGGTAAATATGAGATCCATTTTTGCCGAAACCGAAATTGAGCCGAAATTACAAAATTATTTTCGGCCGAAACCGAAAAATTGCTGAAACTAAGAAAATTGGCAATTTCGGCGCCAATACCGAAACCGAACCGAATTTCGGTCGGTCTCTAATTCTCATCATCATCACCTTGACAGACTGCCGAATGCTTTCCGAATAGCCCAGGTACGTGCTCAAAACCCTCCTTCGTCTGTCGTCTTCACTACTACTACTACTACTATTACTACTACTACTACTACTACTACTACTACTACTACTACTACTACTACTACTACTACTACTACTACTACTACTACTACTACTACTACTACTACTACTACTACTACTACTACTACTACTACTACTACTACTACTACTACTACTACTACTACTACTACTACTACTACTACTAACACTACTATTATTACTATTACTTCCAGCACTATTACTACTACTATTACTGCCAACACTACTATTATTACTATTTTTCCCAACACTATTACTATTACCTCCACTACTATTGATTTCACCAGCACCAGCCACACTAACGTTAGGACTTCTTATACTAATGCCACTACTACTACTACTTCTACTACCACTACTACTAGTACTATCACTACCACTACTAGCAATATCATCACTATTAAAACTATCACCACTACTACCACTACTTCTACTAATTCTACTACTAATACTAGTACTACGATCACTACTACTAATACTATTACTACGATCACTACTACTAATACTATTACTACGATCACTACTACTACTATTATTATTATTGTTAATACTAATATCATTATCATCATTAGTACTAGTACTACTAACACCACCACCACCACTACTACTACTTCCCCCAGCGCTCTTCATCCACCTCACTGACAGGGGCTCGGGTCTGGCTCTAATCAGACAGACGATCTTCACCTAAACAAATAAAATCAAATCAAATTTCATCCTTATCCTGATTATCAAATCCTTCAATCTAAAAGTTAACTTTTAATTAATAAACTAAATAGAGAAAAGTAAACGAATATGGGGTAGCCATGTTTTACGACTATAATATCATTTTGGTATTTTAAATTAAAATATTTTAAAACGTGAATTTGAAACTGGAAAGTAATTTAGTTAGTTTACAAATCATCTTTAACGAACTTCTCGAACGGACTCATTGAGCAGTTGACAGTTGATCTCTGGAGCGTCTGATTGGGTCATTCGATTGACTTGTTGATGTTTAAAAGTTCATGGTTATTTAATTACAACTGCGGGTGAAAGTTGGTTAAAGTCTGTCTGCATCTGCCACTAGCATTCAAAGTCTCAGACTTTTTTACCCCGCATCACCCCACACCACCATCAGCACCTCACCCCATACCACCATCAGCACACCACACTATAAAACAATTACCACAGCTCACCACCACCCCTCATTACACCACCCTCATCACCACTACCACACTATACAACCACACCACCACCATTAACCTACAACCATCATAACACCCCACTACCACACCACCACTACTATTACCAAACTATCACCACACTCCACCACACCTTACCACATTACTATTCCACCACTATCAGCACCCTAATTATCACAACCCACCACCACCAATACACCAGACTCCACGCCACACCACGCCACACCACCACCAATACACCAGACTCCACGCCACACCACGCCACACCCAAGCACAACACAAGCACACCACCACAACCAACATTGCACCACCAGGACGACACTGGTGGAGTTAACGTAGGTAGAGTTAGCAACATCCGCCTCACACCTCAACACCTGTTGAGGCATTGGAGTATCAAACATCCTTGTCAAAGCTTACCAACTTTAGTATTTATTATTTTACTGTATTTTACTTAATTGTATTTTATAAATCTTTGTATATGTTTTTACTTTATCGTTTAATACATCCTATTTAAAATTAATACCTATCCTTTATATGTTAATTCTTTGGTTTCACTTTTTAGTGAATTTTTTATTATTATTTTATTTCATTATATTGTGTTGTATTGTATGTTTCCATGAAACATTGCATCATATTCAAAGACCTTGCCATCATGTGAAGAGTCTACAGGGAAAGGATTTGTCCAGATGCTCACTTTGTAACTCAGTGAACGCAAGCCTGCTTTGCCACTCACCTCCAATAACCTGAGAGTTGGTGGAGTTGGTGGAGGTGATGGAGGTGGTGGAGTTGGTGGAGTTGGTGGAGGTGGTGGAGGTGGTGGAGGTGGTGGAGTTGGTGGAATTGGTGGAGGTGGTGGAGGTGGTGGAGTTGGTGGAGGTGGTGGAGTTGGTGGAAGTGGTGGAAGTGGTGGAGGTGGTGGAGATGGTGGAGATGGGGGAGTTGGTGGAGGTGGTGGAGTTGGTGGAGGTGTTGGAGTTGGTGGAAGTGGTGGAGGTGGTGGAGATGGTGGAGATGGGGGAGTTGGTGGATATAAAGGTTAATGGAAAAAGAGTCAAAAACTTAAAAAGTTGGAGTGAATGAGTAAAATCATTTTTGTCTAATTTTTGTTATTTTAGAGAAAAATGATGTTTGCGGCTGCTTTGTTATAGTATGAAGTTGTCTCAAGGTGTCTTTTTAAAAAATTGTTTCAGTCTTCCTTTATATAACCAAGCGTAAAAAAGTAAATAGGTATTTTGAATAAGAATCGGAAGTTTGATGGTGTTGTTTTACTTTGAAAGATTTAAATTACGAATTTGCTTTTTGAATGATGCGTGCTTTAACTTTTTGCGAGAGTTCAAAAGTTATCGACTTGATTTCTCTGATGAGTAATTTGTTGAAAATAAAACAAGCCTTTCGACGCAATGCTCTTGAATTGTTGTTTCCTTTGAACCAGTTTTATGCATTCTTTAGTGCCCCATTCATCCATTCACTTCTCCACTCACTCACTCACTCACTCACTCACTCACTCACTCACTCACTCACTCACTCACTCACTCACTCACTCACTCACTCACTCACTCACTCACTCACTCACTCACTCACTCACTCACTCACTCACTCACTCACTCACTCACTCACTCACTCACTCACTCACTCACTCACTCACTCACTCACTCACTCACTCACTCACTCACTCACTCACTCACTCACTCACTCACTCACTCACTCACTCACTCACTCACTCACTCACTCACTCACTCACTCACTCACTCACTCACTCACTCACTCACTCACTCACTCACTCACTCACTCACTCACTCACTCACTCACTCACTCACTCACTCACTCACTCACTCACTCACTCACTCACTCACTCACTCACTCACTCACTCACTCACTCACTCACTCACTCACTCACTCACTCACTCACTCACTCACTCACTCACTCACTCACTCACTCACTCACTCACTCACTCACTCACTCACTCACTCACTCACTCACTCACTCACTCACTCACTCACTCACTCACTCACTCACTCACTCACTCACTCACTCACTCACTCACTCACTCACTCACTCACTCACTCACTCACTCACTCACTCACTCACTCACTCACTCACTCACTCACTCACTCACTCACTCACTCACTCACTCACTCACTCACTCACTCACTCACTCACTCACTCACTCACTCACTCACTCACTCACTCACTCACTCACTCACTCACTCACTCACTCACTCACTCACTCACTCACTCACTCACTCACTCACTCACTCACTCACTCACTCACTCACTCACTCACTCACTCACTCACTCACTCACTCACTCACTCACTCACTCACTCACTCACTCACTCACTCACTCACTCACTCACTCACTCACTCACTCACTCACTCACTCACTCACTCACTCACTCACTCACTCACTCACTCACTCACTCACTCACTCACTCACTCACTCACTCACTCACTCACTCACTCACTCACTCACTCACTCACTCACTCACTCACTCACTCACTCACTCACTCACTCACTCACTCACTCACTCACTCACTCACTCACTCACTCACTCACTCACTCACTCACTCACTCACTCACTCACTCACTCACTCACTCACTCACTCACTCACTCACTCACTCACTCACTCACTCACTCACTCACTCACTCACTCACTCACTCACTCACTCACTCACTCACTCACTCACTCACTCACTCACTCACTCACTCACTCACTCACTCACTCACTCACTCACTCACTCACTCACTCACTCACTCACTCACTCACTCACTCACTCACTCACTCACTCACTCACTCACTCACTCACTCACTCACTCACTCACTCACTCACTCACTCACTCACTCACTCACTCACTCACTCACTCACTCACTCACTCACTCACTCACTCACTCACTCACTCACTCACTCACTCACTCACTCACTCACTCACTCACTCACTCACTCACTCACTCACTCACTCACTCACTCACTCACTCACTCACTCACTCACTCACTCACTCACTCACTCACTCACTCACTCACTCACTCACTCACTCACTCACTCACTCACTCACTCACTCACTCACTCACTCACTCACTCACTCACTCACTCACTCACTCACTCACTCACTCACTCACTCACTCACTCACTCACTCACTCACTCACTCACTCACTCACTCACTCACTCACTCACTCACTCACTCACTCACTCACTCACTCACTCACTCACTCACTCACTCACTCACTCACTCACTCACTCACTCACTCACTCACTCACTCACTCACTCACTCACTCACTCACTCACTCACTCACTCACTCACTCACTCACTCACTCACTCACTCACTCACTCACTCACTCACTCACTCACTCACTCACTCACTCACTCACTCACTCACTCACTCACTCACTCACTCACTCACTCACTCACTCACTCACTCACTCACTCACTCACTCACTCACTCACTCACTCACTCACTCACTCACTCACTCACTCACTCACTCACTCACTCACTCACTCACTCACTCACTCACTCACTCACTCACTCACTCACTCACTCACTCACTCACTCACTCACTCACTCACTCACTCACTCACTCACTCACTCACTCACTCACTCACTCACTCACTCACTCACTCACTCACTCACTCACTCACTCACTCACTCACTCACTCACTCACTCACTCACTCACTCACTCACTCACTCACTCACTCACTCACTCACTCACTCACTCACTCACTCACTCACTCACTCACTCACTCACTCACTCACTCACTCACTCACTCACTCACTCACTCACTCACTCACTCACTCACTCACTCACTCACTCACTCACTCACTCACTCACTCACTCACTCACTCACTCACTCACTCACTCACTCACTCACTCACTCACTCACTCAATTACTCACTCACTCACTCACTCACTAACTCACTTACTCATTCACTTGGAACATGTGAGTGATATTGTCTCCACCCATCCAAAAGGTCATCTGGGGCAAGGGGTAAGCGCCTTGACCCTGACATTTCAAGGTCAAATATTGACCTTTGATCAGATTGATTGTTGAACTGTTTGTCTTGTTTTTGCTTCGCTCTATGCTGTTGCGTTTCTTATGAAGTTTGGTGGGGTTGTTGTAGTTGTTGTAGTTGTTGTTGTAGTCGTTGTTGTTGTTGTGGTTGTTGTTGTAGTCGTTGTTGTAGTTGTTGTGGTTGTTGTAGTTGTTGTTGTAGTCGTTGTTGTTGTGGTTGTTGGTGTAGTGGTTGTTGTAGTTGTTGTAGTTGTTGTAGTTGATGTGGAAGTTGTGGTTGTTGTAGTTGTTGTTGTTGTAGTAGAAATCTTTGTTGTTGTAGTTGTAGTAGTTTTCGAAGGTGTTAGAATTGTTGTAGTTGTGAATTTTGTTGACTTGGTGACTAGATTTTTCAAGGATTTCTTGTTGTGATCGCTTCATCCTTGTTGCAAGTAGTTGTTGAAGTGGTTTTGGTTGAAGTTGTTGTATTTGTTGTTGTTTTTGTTCCTGTTGTTGTTCATTCTTCACAGGTCTCACGTCTCCGTAAATGACGAGGCTGTCCAAAGGTACTGTGAACAAGGTGACCATTCGTCCACGAATGCATTCATTCTTTTATAAGTTCTTTAATCTTTTCATTAATTCATTTACTTTAAATATGCATCTATCTTTTTTATCTTTCATCCCTCCATTCATTCATCTTTTCATCCCTCCATCCATCCATCTTTTCATTCCTTCATCCATCCATCTTTTCATCCATACATTCATCTAAACACTCACAAAAATATTTTCAACATTCTATTCACCGCTATTTAAATACCCACCCATTCACTCACTCATTTACCCTCTCATCCACCCACCACCCCCCCCTCAACCCACCCACCAATAACACTCAAATGGTGACGAACACTTGAAAGGACTGACGACTTTTTACCACGCAGTTCGCATGTGTAGTTTCCAATGTCGCTAGAAGTTACACCTACAATTAGGTAATCAAGTGATGGATGGGAGGGTGGATGGATGGGAGGGTGGATGGATGGGAGGGTGGATGGATGGGAGGGTGGATGGATGGGAGGGTGGATGGATGGGAGGGTGGATGGATGGGAGGGTGGATGGATGGAAGGGTGGATGGGAGGGTGGATGGAAGGGTGGATGGAAGGGTGGATGGAAGGGTGGATGGGAGCGTGGATGGGAGGGTGGATGGGAGGGTGAATGGGATGGTTGATGGATGGGAGGGTGGATGGGAGGGTGGATAGGAGGGTGGATGGAAGGGTGGATGGAAGGGTGGATGGGAGGGTGGATAGGAGGGTGGATGGAAGGGTGGATGGAAGAGTGGATGGAATGGGGGGGTGGTGGGATGGTGGGATGGTATGAGGTTGGAGTGGGATGATGGGTGATTGATGGGTGGGTGGGTGGGTGGGTGGGTGGGTGGGATGGTAGAATGGATGGTGAGTGAAATAAAAATATATTAAAAAACATATATTCATGAATATATTTTTTAATCAAAAGTCTTGAAAAAATTTTTTTTGTTGCTTGATTTAATTTTTGTAAATAGATGAAAAGTCTATCTTTAATTCAAAGAACATCATTTTTATTCCACTCTCTTCATGATCTTTTGATTACTGGCTTCTTCTTCTTCTTCTTCTACATTGCAATCTTGTTCATTTTTTATTCTCTTTTTTAGAATTTTTCTGTTTTTTGTGTGAATGATTTGTTCAATTTTCAAGTTTTTTTTCAACAGTTTATTTTATCAAAGCGTGTTTTTTCTTTCTACTGACTGCAATAGGGACCTTTTGTGTTTATAGTTGTTTTTCACTTATGAAATGCCCGAGGTTACATGCGAAATTCATAAAATATTTACAATTTTATTAAAAGATTACTTACGAGTTGTAAATAATATTCGTTTTAAAAAACATAAGTTTAAAAAAACGTATTACGTGATTTAAAATAAATTTTGTGAAAAATATTTTTGAAAACAATAAACTATAAACAATGCATATTTGTAAACATAAAAGTCTTAAGTTCTTCTACTGTGAGAAAAAAGCAAAGTTAATCAAAAAACTAAGTAGGTAAGATGCCATTCAACTACAGTGCTGATGATGCAGATGGTAGTAATAATTAAAATAATAATATTATTTTATTATTATTATTATTTATATTATTATTTTTAAATATTATTACTACCATCTGCATCATCAGCCATGTAGTTGAATGGCATCTTACCTACTTAGTTCTTTGATTAACTTTGCTTTTTCCTCACAGCAGAAGAACTTACGATTATAATAATAATGTTATTATTACTATTATTAATAATAATAAAAGTAATAAAAGTTGTAAAAATTGATAATAATAGAAGAAGGAAAAGAATCCCCAGTTAAAGGAGGCACGGAAGGTGCAAGGACGTCACGGGAGGCAGTTGCGTTGTTGCAGTGTTGCAGTGTTGCTGTTGCAGTGTTGCTGAGGCAGTGTTGCTGGTGCAGTGTTGCTGAGGCAGTTGCGTTGTTGCAGTGTTGCTGTTGCAGTGTTGCTGAGGCAGTGTTGCTGGTGCAGTGTTGCTGGTGCAGTGTTGCTGAGGCAGTTGCGTTGTTGCAGTGTTGCTGTTGCAGTGTTGCTGAGGCAGTGTTGCTGGTGCAGTGTTGCTGAGGCAGTTGCGTTGTTGCAGTGTTGCTGTTGCAGTGTTGCTGAGGCAGTGTTGCTGGTGCAGTGTTGCTGAGGCAGTTGCGTTGTTGCAGTGTTGCTGTTGCAGTGTTGCTGTTCCAGTGTTGCTGGTGCAGTGTTGCTGAGGCAGTGTTGCTGTTGCAGTGTTGCTGGTGCAGTGTTGCTGGTGCAGTGTTGCTGAGGCAGTGTTGCTGGTGCAGTGTTGCTGGTGCAGTGTTGCTGGTGCAGTGTTGCTGTTCCAGTGTTGCTGAAGCAGGCGAATGAGATGTCGGACATGCGAGTGCTAATTGCAAGACCTCTTCTCCTTATCGCCTCACTGCAGTCTCTTCCCTCTCTCTCTTTGTCTTCTCCTCTTTGTCTCACTACCAACCTTTGTCTTTCTTTTTTCTTTTTGTTTCTCAATTTGTCTCTCTATCAACACTCGAGCATCTATTGTGTGGTGTGAGCGTGGGATGGAGTGGAGGAGAAGTGGGATGGATGGGATGGAGTGATGGAGAGATTGAATTGGATGTGGTAAATGGGATGGAGGAAGGATAGAAGAAAGATTGGATGGGATGTAGAAGGAATAGTAAAGCTTATACCGTATAGGATGGGGTAGAAAAAGCTTGGATAGATGGGATGAATGAGGAATTGGATGAATAGTTTAGAGTAGTTTGGATGGTGAATGGGGCAAGAAAAGGGGAAAAAAGTTCATAGTGGAAAGGGAGGAAGCAGCAAGCTGATGAGAAGAAGAGACAATTATGAAGAAGATTTTTTTGGGTAGAGATGGTTATGATGACCTTGAAAGACGTGTTAGGTGGTTGTGATGATGATCGTGATGAAGTGGTAACAGGGAGTGAGTGGATAAGAGAATTGAAGAAGTCTTTAGTAGGAAAACTTTCATTTACTTCTTTTTTATTTTCTTGAAATGTAAACTACTCTTAATGTGATCGTTGGTACTCTAGAAATAAATGGATGTATGGGTGGATGGATGGATGGATGGATGGATGGATGGATGGATGGATGGATGGATGGATGGATGGATGGATGGATGGATGGATGGATGGATGGATGGATGGATGGATGGATGGATGGATGGATGGATGGATGGATGGATGGATGGATGGATGGATGGATGGATGGATGGATGGATGGATGGATGGATGGATGGATGGATGGATGGATGGATGGATGGATGGATGGATGGATAAATAATAAGTAGATGCACAAAAAATGATTTGATTAGAATTCGAAGATTTGTGATCGTTGGAGTGGTGATGACAAATTAAGAGGCTCTCTCATCTCCTCCTGTGCTCATTAATCAACATTCCAAGCTTCAAAAAGATTTAAGGAATTTTAATTTTTACTGAACGCTATTAATTAATTGATTATTAAATACTCTTCTTTATCATGAGTCGTTGTTTCTATCATCCCTCCACGACTACCCCTTCTATGCCCCCTTTCATCCCTCCTTCTTTTTCTATGCTTCAAACCTTTTCCCCTCCATACCCCCCTTCCTTCCCCCTTCCCCTCCATACACCCTTCCCTTTCCCTTCCCCTCCATACGCCCTTCCCTTCCCCTTCCCCTCCATTCTCCCCTTCTCTCCCCCTTCCTCTCCATTCTCCCCTTCCCTTCCCCTCCCCGCCATTACAGCACAAACATCGCTTCTTTCACGTGCGAGTAGCATTTTGTTATTCGAACAAGCAAAAAGCATGCGCGGAAAGCGTTTCAAAAGATTCTAAATAAGGTAAGATAACAAGAGTTAAATTCTTCCCGGCAGTAAACTCGCGGAACGTGTGTGGGCTATTTTTATTCGAGTTATTTGAACGGAATCTTCTCTCCTTTGGAGCATTGTCCGACTCATTTAATTGACTTTAATGAGCACGATATGTTGTATATGGCAATGTTACAGTTTAACATTGTATACAATACAATACAATACAATACAATACAATATAATACAATACAATACAATACAATACAATACAATACAATACAATACAATACAATACAATACAATATAATACAATAAAATAAAACACAATACAATACAATACAATACAACGACGAATATTATTAACGTGGCGTAAACTCGGACGAGCTTCAAGACCATTGTATGCTACAATACATTCGTTCCTTTGTATAATTAAATACTTCGAACTTGATACAGCCAATAATGAGACGCCTAATTAAGTCACGAGATTATTTAATGAGACGAAATTCTGATCCAGGTCACGACGAAAAACTTCGGCAAGAAAAACAAAAAGTTTAAACTCTAAATATTTAAAACTTCAAAAACTGTTCTTTAATCAACTTTGAAGATCGGTGTTCTGTGTTAATTGACGTTGCCCATGTGAATATTTCATGGGTTGGTCTGTGGGTCCCTAGTGACGTGGTTGCATTCAATCCACTTCAGTATTCATATTCTACCCATGCTTTATGCAATACAATAAATTAAAATACAATACAACACAATACAATACAATACAATACAATACAATACAATACAATATCATTAACACGGCGTTTACCCGGACGAGCTTCAAGACGCCTGTGCAGTTATCCGACCAACCCTTCTCCTACAATCCATTAGACGCACCCTTTTTCAAACCCAATTTCTTTTCCAAGTTTCTTCTCCACCACCATCTTTTCTCCACTCCTCTAGCCCACGTGAGAAAAAGCTATAAAGTTAATTTAAAAGTGTTTTTTGGGACATCTCTCTTTTAAGATTTTTGATCTTTTGTTTCCGTTCTCTTCCTTATTAATCCTGTCGAGTAATCGCCATTTTTGAGAAACAGAATGTCGCAAAATTCGGTTATGACATTTGGAGTTTTGAGCTTTATAGAAATGTGCTTTTCAGTTGAGAAGTAAACATTGTTATTTTTTAATCCTACGAGTTAATAGATCGTCACCCACTAACGCATTCCAGCAACTATTTTTTTAATTAGAACTGAAAATAACTAAACTACAAGCATAGCCCAATCTACCAAAAACTCAAAAGCACCACCTTCTCTTTCAGCACAACCCCTAAACCAAGATCTCCTCTCCCACTACACCCACATCCATCAAAACTATCCTTCCCCTCCCTCACCACAACCATCTTTCTCCAAGAAACAACCCTTTTTTTTTCACCACCACCACCATCACCACCACCACTTCTCTTACCCACCATAACAACCATCAACCCAAACATCCTCTGATAACCACAACCCTTCTTCATTATACACCAACAAAACCATCCCCCCATAACAACCATTCCCCCCTCCCCATCACAACTACAACTACCAACCACAACCCTACCACAACCTCCAACCACAACCCCCAACCACAACCCCCAACCACAACTCCCAACCACATCCCCCAACCACAACAACCAACCACAAGCCCCAACCACAACCACCAAACCCACCAACCACAACCCAGCCACAACCCCCAACCCCACCAACCACAACCCCCAACCACAACAACCAACCACAACCCACAACCACAACCACCAACCCCACCAACCACAACCACCAATTCCACCAACTACAACCACCAACCACAACCACCAACCACAACCCCCAACCTCAACAACCAACCACAACCCACAACCACAACAACCAACCACAACCCACAACCACAACCACCAACCCCACCAACCACAACTACCTATTCCACCAACTACAACCACCAACCACAACCCCCAACCACAACCCTACCACAACCACCAACCACAACCCCCAACCACAACCACCAACCACAACCACCAACCACAACCACAACCTCCAACCACAACCACCAACCACAACCACCGACCACTGATCTTCATCTTGATGGAGTACACAGGTGCAGTTCCCTCCCTGAGCACCTCGTAGCGGCCCGTCGACGCAAAGGGCTGCAGCATCACGCCCATCATGTTTGTCTTGACGCTCTCTTCGTCTTGGGTTTGGTTTGGTGAGAAGGGTTGTGGGTGGGTGGTGGGAGGGGGGTTGTTGTGGGAGGGTTGTTGTGGGTTGTTGTGGGGTGGTTGTGGCAGGGTTGTTGTGGGGTTGTTGTGGGAGGGTTGTGGGAGGGTTGTGGGAGGGTTGTGGGAGGGTTGTGGGAGGGTTGTGGGAGAGTTGTGGGATGGTTGTGGGAGGGTTTTGGGAGGATTTTGGGAGGGTTATGGGAGGGTTATGGGAGGGTTGTGTGTGGTTGTGGCAGGTTTGTGGGAGAGTTGTTGTGGGGGGATTGTGTGGTTGTGGCAGGGTTGTTGTGGGTGGTTGTGGGAGGGTTGTGGGTGGGTTGTTGTGAGATGGTTGTGGGAGAGTTGTGGGAGGGTTGTGGGAGGGTTGTGGGAGGGTTGTGGGAGGGTTGTGGGAGGGTTTTGGGAGGGTTATAGGAGGGTTGTGGCAGGGTTGTGGGAGAGTTGTTGTGGGGGGATTGTTGTGGTTGTGGCAGGGTTATTGTGGGTGGTTGTGGGAGGGTTGTGGGTGGGTTGTTGTGGGTGGGTTGTGGGAGGGTTGTGGGAGGGATGTGGAAGGGTTGTGGGGGGGTTGTGGCAGGGTTGTTGTGGGAGAGTTGTGGGAGGATTGTGGGAAGGTTGTGGGAGGGTTTTGAGAGGGTTATGGGAGGGTTGTGTGTGGTTGTGGCAGGGTTGTGGGAGAGTTGTTGTGGGGGGATTGTTGTGGTTGTGGCAGGGTTGTTGTGAGTGGTTGTGGGAGGGTTGTGGGTAGGTTGTTGTGGGTGGGTTGTGGGAGGGTTGTGGGAGGGTTGTGGGAGGGTTGTGGGAGGGTTGTGGGAGGGTTGTGGGAGGGTTGTGGAAGGGTTGTGGAAGGGTTGTGGGAGAGTTGTGGGAGGGTTGTGGGTGGGTTGTTGGAGGGTTATGGGAAGGTTGTGGTGGGAAAAGATGGTGGTTGTGTTGTTGTGGTGAAAAGAGAGTGTTGGTGGGAGAGGTGGTGGTGATATGCTGACGACTCGTAGTGAATTTAATAAAGTGAGTGAGTGGTGACGGATAGACTAAAACTTTATAATTTGTTTACATTTTTACTATTTTGTAATATTGGAACCCTTTTTCACTACACAATCAACCTTTCATTACACCTCCACACCTTTACCACACCACCTTCATCCCCACACTACTTTTCTCCACCACATCACATTGCCACAACACTCTCTTCTCCTCTATCCCACCACACCACCCCAGCCCTTCCCACCACCCCACACCAGCCCTTCTCACCACCCCACTCCAGCCCTTCCCACCACCCCACCCTAGTCCTTCCCACCACACCACACCAGCCCTTCCCATCACACCACCCCAGCCCTTCCCACCATCCCACTCCAGCCCTTTCCACCACCCCACCCTAGTCCCTCTCACTACCCCACCCCAGCCCTTCCCACCACACCACACCAGCCCTTCCCACCACACCACACCAGCCCTTACCACCACACCACACCAGTCGACCAATCCTCACTTGGCAGTTGCTGCTTGATCCACAGAACAGGGTTATCGAAGGCCTTGTAGGTGGCCAGTCTGAACGTGCAGCCCATGGTCACGTCGTCATGCAGCCTAGCAACCAACCTGCTGCCCTTCGTCATCATCTCCGCTTTGTGTTGTGGTTGGGCTTGCTGGTGGGGTTGTTGTTCTTGTTTTTGTTTTTGTTGTTGTTGTTCTTGTTCTTGTTGTTGGGGAAGATAATAGAAAAAAGTCTTTTTGTGATGTGTATTTGGTTGATGTTGTTGTTCTTGCTTATTTTGTTGAATGACTGGTTCGTTTTGTAGTTGTTGCTGTTGTTTGTGTTGAGTTTTCCAACGGATTTTTTGTTTATGTTGTTGTTGTTTTTGTTGTTGTTGTTGTGGTGGATCTTTACGAAGGCTGACTAATGCATCGTTCCTTATGACGTCATCGTTTGTTTTATTCGTGACGCTCGTGTATATGTTCCTCTTAGTCTTGATGACGTTGTTCTTGTTGTTGTTGTTTTTGTTGTTGTTTTTATTTTTGTTGTTGTTGATGTTGTTAATGTTGTTTTTGTTATTTTTATTAAGATGATTTTTGTAATAAAAAAAGGTTTCTCCACTATCATATTTTTCGAAAAACATATACTTTTCTGAAAGTTAAAAGAATAAGTAAAATCATTTTGTACGCAACAAGTTAACTAATTAACGCTTTTGAATGTACACAAAAGCGCTACACAAATGGATTTGATTGATGGACGGAGTGACAATTCCAAAATCCACAGACACCCTCGGGATCAAGATATTGCAATATCTTCAGAAGGCTTAAGTCACAATCGACGTGTTTCCGATTGATTTACCACTGATATTTAAAACTCCAAAAAATAATTAATATTAATAAAAACATAATTTTATTAATTATTATGCAATTGATTAAATTGAAAATTTGAAAAAAGAGATTGAAATAAGGGAGCTGAAATATGGAATGGTATGGTGAATGGGGCTTAGATTGCCGCTTGAGCGTGCATCGTTGCTGCCTAATCAGCCGCTCTGCCGATAAACAGGTACTCTTTTTCAATCATTTCTCTCCATTGTAGTTATTAATTATTAGGATGATTATTATTTGTTTGTGTGATTGATTTTAGGATTATTTATATTGTTATGATCCTTACTATTTTCATGAATATTATTACTTAAGTTTTAAATTTAAAAGTTCTGAATTTTGAACTTTTTATGCAATTCAATGAGGTTTCATTTTTTGCGTAGATTAAATCGCTGGTCAAAATTATATATTTCGATTCGTGTTAAATTTTATTAAATTTTAATTCGATGTACAATAAATAAACGTTTCCATGTCATGAAATCCTTTTTTAAATATAATTCAAGAGTGAACATTCACAATGTTTCGCAGTACTTCTAATCAGACGCATGCCTGTTTATTCAATCCCTCTCCAAAATATTTATTTTCATTTTACCTCAAAATTATTTTGTATTAAAGTCCATTACAGATCTGGGCGGATTAAGTGGGTGGGTCCAGATGGAGTGATTGGCAGGTGGGATGATCGATGGAAGAATGGGGCTTTTAATTGAAAAAGTTCTTAGTAAACGTTACATTTCCTATTCCACTCCTACCACCACGACGGGTTTTCCGTGAAAATATTTATCAAAAAATTCAAATATTTTTAAACTTTCAATTTATTTTTCCAGATAAAAGATGGAATATTATTTCGAGCATACTTCCATGCACAATCTCCCTGCCACTCCACCGCACACAACACACCCCAATCCTTCGCAAGCTTGCTTTATCCTCCCCCGACTCGCCCACGACCTCTCCACCACTAAAACAGCCACTTCATCCGATTAGCAGCTACCCTTCTTTACTCACTAAATTCTCAACAAAATTAGAGAATAAAAACTTTTTCATGTTTGAATGAATTTTGCAAAACTAATATAATAATTTTTTTCATGTAACTTTTCAATTGAAGCTTTTTACTTTTTTTGAATATTTTTTTTCTTTTTTAAAGAATTTTTTTTTCTTGCATTGCGAAGTCAATGAGTTACCGAGATTTCGTCTTTTTTTGGTTTCTTTTCTATATAAAAAATGAATCACAATTACAAACAAAAGAAGAATGAATACTTTTCGTAATAAATAAATAAAATAAATAACTTCGTAATAAATCAATTAAATAAATAACTTTGTAATAAATCAATAAAATAAATAACTTTATAATAAACAAATAAAATAAAGAACTTTGTAAAAAAAAAACTAATAATTTTTTTATGGAAAAATAAACACAGATATAATAAATTTTTAATAATAAAATTGATTAAAAATTTTACATTTCAAAACCATTCTTCCCCTTCCCCTAACAACCCACCTTCAGTCGCTTCAACAGAAGAGACGGGAAAAGAAGAAAATAAAAACAATAATAATAAACCAAATAATAATAATAATAAAGATTTTGATGATGATGTCATGAGTGATGGAGTCATAGGAGTGGTGGGCACGTGGGGGTTCTTAAAAGTCAATCAATTATTCAATTTAATATTTACTTTTATTAGCAATAATTGCTAATAATTATAATTTATTATTATTAGTAGTAGTATTATTTAGTATTGTTACTATTATAATGTAAGTCAACGACTATCTAAACATCTACCAACTTCCCTAAAAGTTCAAGACTCGGTATCAAAACGCCCACAAATATCTTCAAAATCTTTTTCGAAAAACTTTAATCAGCACCCAATTAATCCATTAAAATTAATCACAAATCAATCACAACTTGATCATCAATTAACCACTACTTGAGCATCAATTAACCACTACTTGAGCATCAATTAATCACTACTTGATCATCAATTAACCACTAATCAAGGCGTAATTACTCTTCAAAAACAACTTCCTGTTAGAATGAACCTCCAGCTTAAAGAAGCATCTTAAATAATAACCTCAAAAATCGCATGTATATATGCCTCTGTGTGTCACTGTGTTTCCATGTCTGTCTGTGTATGTGTGTGCATGTCCATGTTTCCATGTCTGTCTGTGTGTGTTTCTGTGTATGTCCATGTTTGTGTGTGTATGTTTGTGAACGTGTGAATCATTTATATGTAGGTTTTGCGTTTTATTTGCATTTAAATGTATTCTCTCTGCAAATTTCAAATGCAACTTGGTGCTCTCTGCCTCGCCGCTGGTCCATGGTGGTTGTCTCAAACATTCCATATGAAAGTATCGGAACCTTGTAAACATTTTTTAGTTTTAGCCATTCAACCTCATTTATTACAACACTTGACATAATAACGCACAAACACTCAATTAATCCAAATCAACGCCTATTAACTATTAATTGAAACTCTCCCTGATTGAATTACCTCATTAATTTCTCTTCCCATTACGCATTCGTAGAACACCTCGATTCATAATTGACCCTTGCTCCGTGAAGGGAAAGACTTGCTGATTGATGGATGGAGAGGGATGGGAGGTTTTACGCATGGGCGAGCAGTGATTAATGCATTTATTAATAAAGGTATAAAAGTCGCTTTGCATGGAAATGTGTGTTTTATTTTATTCTATGGGGTTTATCATTCATTTTCTGTAACATGATGATGATGATGATGATGATGGTGGTGATGATGATGATGATGGTGATGATGATGATAATGATGATGATGATGATGAGGATGATGATGATAAGAATGAGAATATAAATCATAATAATAAGTATTATTGGTATTTTCAAACAAAAACAAAAATCAAATATCGTCATCACTTAGGCGGGTGCCTTGATGAATGCATGCGTTGGCAGAAAGGTGAGAAGGAATTATTCATGAAGAAGGAATAAAGAATAAATGAAAAATTCGTATTGGTGAATGGGTGAGTTGAAAGTATTAATTTTATATTATTTCTTAGACTATTGTTCCAATAATATTTATAATACTTTTACGTTTATTCATTCGAGAGACATAAAATCTAAAATTGAATTTTAAATGTTGACCAGCATTTTTGAAACATACTTCATTTTATTTTTTCATTTATTTGAAAAAAACCTAAACGCGTAAAATAAATTCTTTTTAAATTTATTATATTTCTTTTGTTAAAAAATGAAACGCATTTCACGCAACGTCTGAGAGGACCTGGAGAAGGAAAAGAAATTATGAAATTAATTTAACTTTGTGAAGGGTGAGTGGGAAAGTTTTAAGAAGGATGGATGGATGGATGGATGGATGGATGGATGGATGGATGAATGGATGGATGGATGGATGGATGGATGGATGGATGGATGGATGGATGGATGGATGGATGGATGGATGGATGGAAATGGATGGATAGACGGATGGATGGATTGATGGAAAAATGGATAAATGAAAGTTACAAAAGATAAATCAGAGAGAGAAACTATAGTAAAAGTTTATTTTAAACCATCGAAAAAAAATAAAACACTTAAAAGAAAATGGAAAAAATAACTTTAAATAGTTTTATATTTTTGGAAAATAATCATCATCATTATCACCATCGGCATCAGCATCATCATCATCATCGTCGTCATCATCATCATCATCATCATCATCATCATCATCATCATCATCATCATCATCATCATCATCATCATCATCATCATCATCATCATCATCATCTTCATCATCATCATCATCATCATCGTTATCATCATCATCATCATCATCGTCATCATCATCATCATCATCATCATCTTCATCTTCATCATCATCATCATCATCATCATCATCGTCATCATCATCATCGTCATCATCATCATCATCCCGGAACGTCTCGTCGACACTTTAAAACAGATTCCCGAAACTTTTTGACAGTCCTCGACTTTGACGATGACGCTGATGATGATGGCTGCGAGAATGATGACTGCATGGGTGGTGATGATGATGATGGTGATGATGATGATGGTGGAAATGGTGGTGATGATGATGATGGAAATGATGGTGATGGTGAAGACGATAATGAATAAAATCCCGATGATGATAATGATGTCGATGACTGCAAGCTTGAGAATCTGGCGACTTTTGAAAATAATTCTGTCGTTTCTTGTATTGTCTTTAAATCTGATGATGCTAATGATGATGGAGCTGATGATGATGATGATGCTGAAGTTGATTCTGATCCTGATAATGATGCTGATGACGAGTAGGGCTGCTTTTTCGAAGACTTTTGTATCTTTTGTGCTAGCTCAGTTTCAGAGTGTGCTTTTGATTTGTTAGTTTCAAGTTGAGGTTTCTGTTGGTTACTTGGTCGTATTGAGGGGAGTGTTTCGGGTTGTTGCAGTTGTGCTTTATGTTGTTGTAGTTTATGTTGTTGTAGTGGTGCTTTCTGTTGTAGTTGTGGTTTGCGTGGTTGTAGTTTTTGTTGTAGTTGTGGTTCCTTTTGTTGCAGTTGTTGAACTTCGTCGTCTTCATCTTCGATCAGCTTGCAAACTGCGTCTCTCAAGCGCTTCTCTTCATGACAACTTACGGGACGCAGTTGAATCTTTTTCTCTTGTGGTTTTTGTTGTGGTTGTTGTTGATGTTGTTTTTGTTGTGGTTGAAGTTTTTGTTGTGGTTGCTGATCAACATTGATTTGTTGCTGAGATTCTGATGAAAGTTGCAGCTGCAGTGGTTGAAGTTGTAGCTTTTCAGTAGCTGCTTCACAAGCCTCATTCATACTTAGCTGCTTGCTCAGCTCTTGGAGTCGTGACCTTTCCTTAATCAATTCTTTAAAAGATTTTATATTTTAATCGATTTAATTTAGTTTTTATACTTAATTAATCAATTAAAAAGATAAAAGTTAACTAATTGGTGCTCACCTGCTAATGTGGCTTTTGAGATGGCACGCAGGTGTTGCATCTCTATACATTCCTGCGTTCGAACACATTTTGAAACTACTTTTCAAAGTTTTGAAAATAAAATAATTTATATTCTTAAACAATTGATACTCTTAAATAATAAATATAATTAAATATCTATAAATTAGTTTGGTACTTTTAAACCTGAATATATTCTATTTTCTTTTTCAGCACATCGGATTCCGTCTCGATACTGCATCTGGAAAGAATTTTTAACGATTTAAATAATTAACTTTTTATTGAATAAGTTTTTACAAATAAATATTTGCATTTTTTTATCTGTTTAATTAGTCAATGAGAACTTAATACAAATGAGACCTTAAGAATTGGATTGTTTCTTCACTCGGACTTGATATTTCTCTGTCCAGTTGGAAAGACCATTGCGGTTGAGTGAGAAGAGGAGAATCTGAAATGAACTGATTTATCAATTAAACTTTTAACTGTTTAAATCTATTTTTCAGTTAATTTGAGTTTTAAATCATTAAATTTTATAAAATCTTATATTTATTTAATTAAAATGTTAAAAATGCAAAAACTTTTTTTCTCTTTCCACTCCATGTACTTCAGGTAGCCAATAACCGATTTGTTTTCTATCAGATTTTTATATCTGTTTTCAAAAAATACTTTAAAATCAAGCAATAAAAATGTTCAAGATCGATTCATTATGAATACCCATAAATAAACCAATGAATAAATAAATCAATCAATTAACCAATCGATCAATTAACCAATCAATCAATTAACCACACAATCAAAACACTACATTTATATAGCGCTTAGTTTACTTAGAAAGGTTTTTATCATTTTTCGTGAGTTCTTGTAGGAGCATGAATATTTCTTTCGTTACCAACTCCAAGGCCTCTTTCGGCTCTGGCACTGCTGTGCAAACTTCTTCATCTCGCAAAATCTCTTGTAACGTTTTTAACTTGGAATAGTTTTAAAATATTATCACAATTTTTGAATAGCATTATAAGATATATATTTATTTAATCTTTTATCAAAATATTCAAAAAAGATGGTTGGATCTATAAATAAGATATCTATAACTACAATGATTAAAGTGTAATCTTTAAACGCTAGCTTGGTGCCATTGTCTTAATGATTGAGACCTCGTTTCTCAAATCAATCGACTGCTCAATTATGTCTTCTCCCACAAGCAATTTGATGTCTTCTGCTCTCGCCTCTCCCACGTTTTCCAATACAACGTCCCAAACGTGACAAGGAATTTCATAAGACTCCATTTATGAATGCTTTATTGAGAAAAACAAGATGAATTTATTCTTTCCATTCTTCAGTGAACAATTTTTTAAACTTTAAAAAACTTAAAATTTAAAGTAATACTTGTCAGAACTAAGATAAATATTTGAAAGAAACTTTTAAATAATTGCTATAGTAACGTAGGAAAGAACTAAAAGCATATGAGATGTAAAAAATGCAAGTAATAAAACAAGCGAAAGATCAAATGAAAGTTAAGACAAGAACGTTAGAACAGTAACTTTTTCAAAAACTCTAATGAAGAAATACATTGTTTCCAAATTGATGGACCTATTCTAAAACATCAAGCTTTTCGAAGGTTACACAATATTTATACTCAAGCAGAAACCACAAATATATATTCAAGAGAATTAAGTTTTCAAAACTACATTTCCATGCCTTAGAAGTCTCTCATGTACCCTCCTGCTAGTCTGAGACCGCCTCCACCCGCTTGAGGACTGCCTTCTCGAACATTTCCTTGACCCTTCTCAACCGGTCCATCAGCTTCTGCATGAGGTAGCCATTGCTCCAACTCTCACTCTCCTTCTCGGCTTCATCTTTCTTCTTTTCCGCTTCTTCATAATCTCTCGCCTGCTGCTTCAGACGCGTGAGGTTCTCGATGAGTCTGTATCCGTCGTTGATTTGACTCTCGAGTCCCTTGCTCAGAGTGCTTTCGAACTTTTTAAGCTTTTCAATCCTTTTCTTGAAATCGTCTTTTAACAAATCTTTAATCTTAAAATTGGTCCAATTCAGCTTTTCAACTTGTTGCTTCCAACTTTCTTCAAAATTCATCGATTCGTTACTACTTTCTTTCGGAATAATTACTTTTTCAACTGCTTTTGAGTCATTGAGGACACTTTCGCAAAAGGAAAAGATGGCGGCATTGAACTCAAACGATGTTGGAGCAATGTGGCCTTGAGGCAGGATGAAACCACTCAAGCCAGAGTCCCTCAGCTCAATGGTGTAGCTGTACTTCACGTTGGCAACCGCCTTCACCCAGTCGTCTGACGCTCCCGACGAGACGTCTGCATCGTTTGAACTTTTAATTAAATTTAATATTAATTTTTCAGTAAATTTATTTATTTGTTATCTTCAAACCACTTTGGGCAAATCATCCCTAATTTCATTTCCGACTTTTGAGTTTGCATTTTTTCAAAAATTATTTTTTCAAAGTTCGACATTTACTCACACAACAAGCGCGAGCTGCTTCCGAAGAGGTAAGGGTTTCCAGTGGCCTTGTCGATTGCTCGTGCCATCACTAGTCCTTTGCTTTTCTTCAAAATGCATTTCGAATGAATAAAAAATAAAAATACAACTTTTAGAAAATAAAATAATACAATTATTTTTGTTAATATAAATTATTAATTTAATGAAATAAATGTATAAAACTGTTTCAAGGCAAAAGCTTGATACCAAGGCTTGGAAGTCACTGGGCAGTTTCTTGGTGAAGGACCAGGGAGTAAGGATCAACTGACCGTAGGAATGCAGACTAAAGTATGCCACCATGTTTTTTTTGTTAGCCATTATAAATCGAGAAATCGCCAAGCTTTCTGGCTCACTGAACGCCTTTTCACCCTTGTAAACCTGGTCACAAGAGTTTCTGCTGGAGCCTGGCCCTGGCGAGTGTTTTATAACTTTTGAGGTTTTTATGATTTGAAGTTTTAAAAGATTTTATAGTCTCATTTTTTATCCTCCTTCGAATTTTATTCTATAAATAAATCCTTTCATCAATCCATCTATCCATCTATCAATCCATCCATCTATCAATACATCCATCTATCAATCCATCCATCTATCAATCCATACATCTATCAATCCATCCATCTATCAATCCATCCATCTATCAATCCATCCATCTATCAATCCATCCATCTATCAATCCATCCATCTATCAATCCATCCATCTATCAATCCATCCATCTATCAATCCATCCATCTATCAATCCATCCATCTATCAATCCATCCATCTATCAATCCATCCATCTATCAATCCATCCATCTATCAATCCATCCATCTATCAATCCATCCATCTATCAATCCATCCATCTATCAATCCATCCATCTATCAATCCATCCATATATCAATCCATCCATCTATCAATCCATCCATCTATCAATCCATCCATCTATCAATCCATCCATCTATCAATCCATCCATCTATCAATCCATCCATCTATCAATCCATCCATCTATCAATCCATCCATCTATCAATCCATCCATCTATCAATCCATCCATCTATCAATCCATCCATCTATCAATCCATCCATCTATCAATCCATCCATCTA
>OX030962.1:4081238-4106238 GCA_943735955.1 Piscicola geometra
CATATATTTTATCCTGTATTTTATATCCCATATATTTTATCCTGTATTTTATATCCCATATATTTTATCCTGTATTTTATATCCCATATAAGGCTGTCTTTTTGGCCCAACCACCACCACCACCACCTGAGGATCATTTTCGAAGGACTTGAGATGCTTCAGTTGCCGAGGATTTGTGGGCACAGTTTTCACTAGAGTGTAACTGAAGATAAACGTTAATGTAACGATTTAAGGCGTTTAAAACTTGAGTAGTTATTTATTTTTTAATCATTACTTATCTAGTTGATTCTGTGTTTTCTCAACACTTTAAAAGCTATAATAACTAAAAGGGTACCCGGGAAATATTTCATATCTGTTGCCATTGGTGGAAGGGTAGTCGAGTGTGTAACGACTCGGCTTGACCATCGGTTGGTCCTAGGTTCGAGTGCAACCGATGCCTTAGTAATCCGTCGCGTAATAATCGAAATTGATGCAGCTATGCACAAACAGTGTTGTTTTTAGGAACGGAAACGGAAATTGGTCAAATAACTGGAAAATGATTTCAGTTAACTACTAACTGAAACTGTAACTGAATAATCTAAAAAAGTTTAACTGAATAATCTAAAAAAGTGTAACTGAATAATCTGAAAAAGTGTAACTGAATAATCTAAAAAAGTGTAACTGAATAATCTAAAAAAGTGTAACTGAATAATCTAAAAAAGTGTAACTGAATAATCTAAAAAAGTGTAAATTAATAATCTAAAAAACTGTAACTGAATAATCTAAAAAACTGTAACTGAATAATCTAAAAAACTGTAAATTAATAATCTAAAAAACTGTAACTGAATAATCTAAAAAAACTGTAAATTAATAATCTAAAAAACTCTAATACTAATATGAATGAATGAAATTAACTATAACTGAAACTGAATAAAAAAGATTTTTTGACAGCTTCCGGTCTAGAAGTTGAATATCCTATCTTAGCTGAGCTGGCGCAGGAAAATATCAATCGAAGCAATTTGGTAAATGAAAAAAATATTCTTAAATTAATTGAATTTTTTTTCTATTAAAGTGAAAACTAATCCATTTTTAAGTTTTATTGTTTGTGCTTTGCTTACCATTAAATAATATACAAACTGTAACGGTAACTGGAAAAACTATTAGCTGAAGGAAGAAAAAAAGATAACTGTAACTGTAATAGTAACGGGAAAAAATATAACTGTAACTGTAATAATAACGGGAAAAAAGATAAATGTAAATGTAATAGTAAATGAAAAGATCAAATAAATGAACTGTAGTTGTAACTGTAACTGAAAAATCCAAACCGAAACAACACTGTGCACCATGTAGGTGAAGGTGTAGATCCCTAATAAAAAGCTTTTTTATATTTATTTCAGGACGTCTCAACAAAACTGTCAAGCCTTGAGCACTTTCAGAAAACTATATATTTTTATGAATTTAAAAAACATATTTTCTTGTTTTTTTAAAAACCAATTTTGTTTCTCCAAATGGTTTTTATTCTTTTAAATAGCAGGTGCAAAATAATTTTTTCTCTATTGAAATGTTTTTTAGACAAAAACTTTGAAGATGATGGATGTGTAATGAAAGTGTGATTACTTTTTCAATGTTGCTCAGTGAATATGCCGCTCTATTTATAAACTCTTTTCGAGCAATATTATTTTCCTATCGTCATTTGCTCGTTGAAAAGAATTTAATTGTAAAAAAAAAGAATTAAAGTAAATTTTCCACTTCAAAATGAAGTCGTGATCGGGCTGTGAAATAGGTATTCAATTACGTTTTTAATGTAGCTTCGTTCTTTTAAATTTAAAAAAAAATTTCAGCGAGTTTTTCTTTAATTGTTCCAAAATTGAATTGAGTTTTTTAGATGGTTATCGTCAAAATAAAACGTTTTAAATATAATTTTTGTTTTTTCCGTTTAAAACATTCCGAAAATAGACTTAGAAATTTGTTTTGTTTAACAAGACTGGGGCAAGATGACCTGGTTAACGATTCATGTCATTTTTATTTTTATTTTAAAGATAAAATTTTTTTTTCATGAACTCTTAGAGCATTCATCAGGTGTTATGAATATATCTCCATTTATATTTTAAAATAAATATAACTAAAGAATAATTTCATTTTTCTACAGCTCTACTAAATGACAACACTGAAAAAAGTCAAAAATTTTAATGTTCTGAATATTTTACATGGTTAAAAAAATCATAACAATGTTTTTTCGTTTTGAAAATATCAACTAAAATAAATGAATATCATGAAAATATGGTGAAATGTTGACATCCGTAATTACCTATAATTTACGGCATTAATTCTTTGCGGTAATTTCTTAACTAATAATAACTAACTTATAATTAGGCAGTACAAAAGCTCCAGTATCATGATGATATTTATTTTTGAAAAATCGAAAAAACGAGTCAAAATGACAAGCATGTCTTCCTACCCCGACCATCTTGCCCCGAGCTGCTTAATTCTATATTCTGTAAGATATAGATAACCTGTGTATTATCGTCACTTAGTTTTTATGAGCCGATATTAAACATTTTGCATGTGAGGATGTATTTAAGTGAACAATAATGTTTCTGTCTTTTATGATTTAAATTGTTTTGCATTGAAATTATGTTACTATGGGATATTTTAATCTGTAGATATTTGATTATTGGCATTTTTTTATAATGTAGTATTTAAGATAATCATTTGAAACTTTGAACATTCATGTCAAGGTGACTGTGCTAGATGAGCTCATGATTGATTCTTATTATCAAACTTATTTGAAATTTAATTCTAAGGAGCAAATAAAAGATCGTTTCGTTTCGTTTCGTTTCACATTTTTCTTTTTATTGCCATGTATGAAGTCAACTAATTTACAACTATTTTTGTTAATAGGTAGTATTATAAATAAACTACTAATAAATATTTTTAAAATGAAATATGTTACCTATTTCTGTAGCAGAGCTTATTTAAACGTGCATAAAAGTTATAACGTGACCGCGGTAAAAAATCAAAGTTTAACAACAAAAACAAAAACAGTGATTTCAGCGTTTTTATGCTATTATTTAAGGAAAGGGAGGTAGGAGAGCCAGTAGTGTTCGTTTCATGCTCTTAACTAGTGAAAAACTGAAAATATAAGACATTCGTCATCTTGCCCCAGTCTCCCCTACATTTATCATAATAAAATCCAAAGTTTAAATAATACTTTCTTCACTTTATTTTAAAGTATCATCAACTAATAATATTCAAAACCATACTTTTCATATCTTTTGAGAGCATTGATGTCTGAAAATTAAGATTTGAAAATTTGGACAGCATATGTATAAGATTTTGTCACAAATTATATAATATTTTAAAACAAAATTGAACAATTTAATTAATAATATATTTTTTTGGATTAAGGTAGTTAATAAAAATATAAAAACAACTATTATTCCTTTAATTTAACATAATAATTAAAAAGCTCACCTATGATTAGTAGAGATGTAAAGAGGAAAACTAGAAGCAATATGTTAAGTGACATCAAAACGCTGTTCGCAATTTTTTAATCTAGTTTTTTACACTTACTTTAAATGAATTCAAGTTAATTTTTTTAAATTTTAATTAATTTAATTTAAATTACTTTTATGGAATCTTAATTAATAAAATTTAAGTTATTTTTTTCGAGTTTTAATGAATTTAATTCAAGTTAATTTTAACCAATTTAAAGAATATAATTTCATTTAGTTTTAATTAATTTAATTTAATTGATTTTAATTCACTCTAAATAACTTTTATTGAACTTAGTTAAATCTTTTAAGTTTTATGCTGTTTATTAAACTCGAATATATTCATAATTTTGAAAAACTATTCAAGCAAGGAATTTGGTTTTTTCGTTTATATACAAGTCTAGGAGACACCCTCTTAGAGTCTAAGACTTAGACTTAGCATATGGAATACAAAGCTTTGTACCTACAAAATTTGTAATACGCATGCAAATACAAATATTGCTTGTCAACAAATTCTTGGTACCTTAGCGCCATAATGGTAATTCAAACAAGCCACTACGTCACTAATACTAGCGTTCAACATTTAACTATTTAAAAAAATTAATAAACTATTCAAATTATATTTAAACAAATAATATTTGAAAAAACTACAAAGTTTGTTTTGATAGTTTAACTATGTCTTTAAATGTTGCCAAAAACCTTCAAACTAATAACTGTTTGTCTTCAGCTATTTCACAAAAGTCTTTGATAATTCAGAGAAGAAAAAAAATTAAAAATTTTTCTTTCATTTTATTTCTTTGTTCTCTTCCAGCTTTTCAATATTCATAACCCAGAGGCCCAGGGCGACCAAGTAGCCAGGGTTGTCGAAGAAGAACACCTTGAATGGTCTGCCCTGGAGGGGGGAGGGAGTGGGGAGTGATGGTGAGAAGAGGGAAAGAGAAGAATGGAAAAAGGAAATGATGGAGGAAGAGGGATGGATGAAGAGATGAGCGAAAGAGAGAAAGTATGAAAAGAGAGAATAAGTGTTTCAAATTAGTCAAAAATATAAAAATTCTATATAATATATTTGATTCAAAAACAAAATACTATCAAGATCTCACGTATTGCAGGGACACCATGATGGATTCGTTGTAGAAGTGGCTCTCAAAAACCTTACGGATGTGCGGGAACTGGAACATGGAGCCGCAGACGTAAGCGGTCGAGAGGTTAGAGATCCGGAGGTTCGAGATGACCATCTTGACCATGATCAGCAGCTGGAAGCTCAAAAGACCCGCTGCCAAATCAGCCTTGCTGTACTTTCCTGTGTGTGAGGGGGGAGAGGGGGTTGCAGTAAATTATTTTTTAACGGCTTTTGTTGACTGGTAAAATTTTTAACGACTTTTGTACAGCTTATATCGTGCTTTACTCGCCGAAATAAAAAAATTATAAACATTATTTATAAAATACTTAATTTTTATGAGTTTTTAATTTTTTAAATAAAACATTATACTCGTTGTATACAAACAAGATAATAATAAAAAATAATATTTTTAATATTTTCATCAACCAACCAACCAACCCTTTCCATTAATGTTATTCGAGGAAAGGTGTCCAAGTTGGAAGGCTGTCATGTTGGGCGTGAAGACAGAGTACCAGTCGTCATCCTCCACGCCAGTCCTCTTCAGGCCCTGCGTCTTCATGTCCACGTTGCCGATGTCCCCCTCTTCTGCCAACTGAACGAACTTGGAAAAGTCCTGCATGGCGTGTGTGGTTGTTGTTTTTGCTGTTGTTGGTGTTGTTGTTGTTGTTCAGAGAATGAGCTTGCAAAAGTGATTTGCAATTAGATTTGTTTTTTATATTTTTTTCTTATTGAGTATTGTTTTTATTGAATAATTATTCCATTATTAATCAATAATATATGAGCACATTTTTCATATATTTTTTTCAAAAAAATCTGATTAATTTAGTAAGGCTCCAACCTTCTCTCCAACCAGCTCCTCCGCCAATCCACACAGTGTCTTTCCAGAAGCCGGAGCGAATTCCAGAAAATTAAACTTGTAATTTTCACTCACCTGTCGAGAGAATAGTGCGCATATTTTATTTTAATTTTATTTTAATTTTATTTTAATTTTATTTTAATTTTATTTTAATTTTATTTTAATTTTATTTTAAATTCTTTTTATTCTCCATCTTAATTTAAGAGACTACTTATCGATACCAAATCAAGTAGATTATTTTGTCGAAATGATTTTTATTATTATTATCAATGATAATTCATCATTATTATTATTATTACTATTATTATTTTATAAGTATTTCAATTTGTTCATTATAATTTCTAGACAAATGTTTTCAAACTCTGATTTTTACAACAGCCTCTATAGAGGTCACAAGACCTGCGTTGCTTTAACACCCTAAATTGAAAAACGACGATTTAAACTTCCACGCAAGCACACCACAACCTCATCATCTGAATCTCTACGCAAGCACACCCCCCCCCCCCTCCACCCCCTCACCATGCCAAGGACTCCAGCTGATCCAACCAACATCACGACGGCAGGCACTTCCAAAGCTTCCGATGGCTTCAGGTGCTTTCCGATCCAGCTCTGGTAGTCTGTGGTGCTCAACAGCTCAGGTATGTAGTGGTCGTCTGGGAAGTCTGGCAGGCCTTTGCTTGCAGCTTTGGTTTTCGGGTCAGTTTTTTCTGCGTCTGACGCTGAAATTATTTTCACATTTAAAATTATTGGAAACTAATGAATTATTAAATTATCGAAATATATATATTAATAAAATTAATTTAGACATTTAAACTAATTTAATTATTTAATTATTTAAAAAATATTGATCAAATTAATTTATCCATTTAAACGAGAAAAATTCGTTAGATTCACTATGCATTTCCATGTTATAGGAATCTTCTCCCAGCGCCTGGAGCTGCCCGATCATCGACATGAGATCACGGCTCAACTTGGCGGCTTCCTCGATGCACTCAACGAACGTCGAGTGGAAGCGGACGCCCATCTGTTGGTGTCGCTGCATGCATTTGTTCAGACCGAGCGTCTCCGAGTGCAGTCTCACCCTGGTCGGTGGAAAAGTGTCATGCGTGGCGATTATGAAACGTTTTTGGAGGTTTTAAACTTTGTTTAACTGGACGTTTAATTGTTTATATGTGGAAATGGTGCAAGATGTCGTTATGTGGTGTCATGTGGAGATGGTGCAAGATGTCGTTATGTGGTGTCATGTGGAGATGGTGCAAGATGTCGTTATGTGGTGTCATGTGGAGATGGTGCAAGATGTCGTTATGTGGTGTCATGTGGAGATGGTGCAAGATGTCGTTATGTGGTGTCATGTGGAGATGGTGCAAGATGTCGTTATGTGGTGTCATGTGGAGATGGTGCAAGATGTCGTTATGTGGTGTCATGTGGAGATGGTGCAAGATGTCGTTATGTGGTGTCATGATGAAACGGTTTGAGGGTGATTTGATACTTTATTTACTTTATTTCTTTGAAGTGTTTCATTGAAGATATTTACATATTTACATATGTTACTGACACTTGAACTTAAAAGTAAAAGTCAATAGAATAAATGTATTCATGAATTCACTTAAATACTTTTATCCGACGAGCACAAGCAATAGAAATTCCATAACCCATACAAAACACCCCTATACAAACTAGAGATCGGACCGGGTAGCCGATTTGAGCGGGAACATTTATTTAAAACTCGCCTACTTTATATCGAGTTCTTTTTCCAGCTGGGTGCGAAAAGCTCCGGATGAGATGCCGGTGTGACACCAGACGACGTGCTTGTGTTCCTCCTTCAGGTTGATGTCAACGTGCTCTCTTATAAAGCCGAGCAGTGTCGGCAACTCGTCGATGGTGAAGGATTTGAGTCTTAGGATACCTTTGGGAGAGTCCTGTGTGTGTGTGTATGTGTGTGTGTCTGTGTGTGTGTGTGTGTGTGTGTGAGTGTGTGTATGTGTGTTTGTGTTTGTTTGTGTGTGTGTGTGTTTGTGTGTGTGTGTGTTTGTGTGTGTGTGTGTGTATATGTGTGTGTGTGTGTGTTTGTGTGTGTGTGTGTGTGTGTTTGTGTGTGTGTGTGTGTGTGTTTGTGTGTGTTTGTGTGTGTGTGTGTGTGTATGTGTGTGTGTGTGTGTGTGTGTGTGTGTGTGTGTGTGTGTGTGTGTGTGTGTGTGTGTGTGTGTGTGTGTGTGTGTGTGTGTGTGTGTGTGTGTGTGTGTGTGTGTGTGTGTGTGTGTGTGTGTGTGTGTGTGTGTGTGTGTGTGTGTGTGTGTGTGTGTGTGTGTGTGTGTGTGTGTGTGTGTGTGTGTGTGTGTGTGTGTGTGTGTGTGTGTGTGTGTGTGTGTGTGTGTGTGTGTGTGTGTGTGTGTGTGTGTGTGTGTGTCAATGGTTTGTGCGGGTTGGGTTGGGATCGGCTGGAAATTGGTTTAGTGGGGATGAAAGGGTGTGTAACTTGGTGACTTGTTCTATTTATTATTTCGGAACGTGCAATTCCAACGGTCACACACACATGAAGCTTTTCTCCCTTCTGGTAATCTTCTTTGGAACGATAAACCAGCTTAGTCAAGGAACCTCCTATCGATTGTTTCAATTCCAATATTTATAAAAAAATAAAATCTGAAATCCTTAAATAGTCATAATTATTAGTTAATATTCTTATTAATTATTAACAAATGTTTGATATAATAAATATAATAAATATTCTAATGTTTAAACAATCAGTATTTAAATAATAAATTCCAATTAAGGGAAGCTTTTCCGCAACCTGAGTCGATCACAAATCCCAGCGGGTGACCCATCACATCGGCCGAAACTTCCAACTTTCCTTCTACTTTCGGACAGAACTTCAGTGAAGACATCTTGTTGCTTGCGAAAGGTTGAGTTCAAGTGTTGTTTTCTTGAAGTTGAAGTTGTTGTTAAAGTTGTCTTATTGTTGTGTGTTGTTGTCTTGTGTTGTATTTTGTAGTGCTGTTGGAGTTGTTGTAGTTGGAATTGTTTTTAAAGTTGTCTTGTTGTTATGGGTTGTTGTCTTGCTGTTGTCTGTTGTTGATATAAAAGTTGTGGTGTTGTTGAAGTTGTAGTGTTGTAAAAATTAATTTTTGTTGAAGTTGTAATGTTGTTTTTGTTGAAGTTGAAGTGTTGTTGAAGTTGTAGTTGCTATTGAATGAAAACTTCTCACTTAGTTGCACACTTTTATCGTTTTTATATCGCTTGTTATTGAATGGAGCTGAGAGGCTAATGTTCAGGACTGAAAACTTGCTTTTATATGGGCATAAGTTATATAATATATCAATATTACTTGGTGTCAAGGGGCGTTTAGCAGATAATTATAAAGATTATTTAAAGTTCATAATTCCGTCTAAAGATCGATATCCAATTAGAAATATGTTTCTAATTGTCATTATCTCTGAAAGTTGATTTATTTCATTCTATTATGAAAAAAGGGTGGAATCTACTACTGTGACTACGACTTGAACGAATGCAGATAATTCACTTGGTTTTCACTCATAACACCCGCATAGACTTCATTACTTACATCATATTTGTCTTTGAATCGACCCAATGATGTTTGAACTAGGACGTTTTCTTAAAAAACATGAAATTATGCATATTCCCCAAATTGGATTTCCTCTAGAACGGTTTTTATCGGCACAAACATCCTCCGCTAGCAAGTTACACGCGTATTCAACTCCTGCTTGCCATACATTTGATACAGTAGATTAATTGATCAGGCCTATCATATACGCTATATTCATGTGTTAAATACCTATGAGAATATATAGGTTGTTTGCGTTTGCACTTGAAAAATTATGAATGAGTCACATTTTTTTCACATTTTTTCAACTTAGAAAACTTGTGCGTTGTTTACCCGACGGATGCCAAAAGCATGAAATATGTTTCATATTATATGCAACTCAGGATACATTTATTCAAATTTGAGTCTTCTGCAGCTGAAAAAGCAGCTGCGTCAACGAGATATTTACTTGAGCGGCAGAAAGATGGAAAGAAAAACACTTAAAGACCGACCGAAACTGATATTTTTGATCCGGCCAAAACCGAAAGTTAGAGCCTAAATTGCAAATGTTAGTTTCGGGTGAAACTGAAACATGGTTGAAACAGAAACCAAAACATAATTTGGTCAGTCTCTGAAAGCAATAGACCTAACCTTAACCCTATACACAAAAAACCCGTCAACAGCTAAGACATGCACTGAGTGATGGCATGTGAGGGAGACCGGGGCAATAATTTGCATAGCGCCCTTTACTAAGTGAACAAAAGCGCTCAGCTATCACTTCCCAAACAAGTACGTCTTCAGGCCTCGACGGAAAGTAATGAGTGACTTAGTTGAAGTTAAAGAAGAAGGTAAAGAATTCCATAAAAGAGGACCACAGTAAAAAAAAGAACGTTTAGCAAAAGAGTGTTTAACTGGAAAGCGAAATGAACGATTAAAGGTAGATGATCTTAGACCAGATTTAGGGGGTTGTTTAATTAGATTTTTAAGATAAATTGGAGCATTACAGTTATGAATTTTAAACATATTTAGGCATATTTTAAAAGTCACTCTAGATCTCAAAGGTAACCAATGTAACAAACGAAGATAAGGAGAAATGTGAGAAAACTTAGGAGCACGAGCAACAAGACGAGCAGCACAATTAAAGGTTTTATTTAGAGGAGCTAAAGTAGTATCAGGGAGACCATAGTAAAGAGAGTTGCAATAATCAATCCTGGACAGAACTAGAGAAGATACAAGAAGTTGCAAGGTAGGATCATCGAGAAAAGGAAGAAGCTGTTTAATACGACGAATGTGGAAGTAACAAGATTTAGAGACAGATAGAATTTGAGGAGCTAAAGACAAGTTAGAATCGAAAATAAAACCAAGGCTACGAATGGAAGATGAAGGGTTTAGAGAGAGAGTGAAGAGGGGGGAGGCAAAACTAAAGGAAGAGATAGTAAAGACTTTGATTTTTTATTGAAATATATGAGTTCAAATTTGTCCGGATTAAGTTTGAGAAACATAGAAGAAGCCCAAGAGATTATAGATTGAAGACAGAGAGTTATTTTATTAACAGTAAGGTCAAGAGAAGTCAGTGAAAGATGTATAAATATAGGAGTCGTCAGCATAAATTTGACTGTTTAAAGAAGATGACGAAATAATATTAGGTAGTTCCGAGGTATAAAGAATAAAAAGTAAGGGACAAAGGATTGAGCCCTGTGGAACACCATAAGATAAAGAAACAGAAGAAGAACGAGAAGATTCAATTGATACATAGGAAGTTCGCTCAGAAAGGTAGGATTTAAGCCAGATAAGAGAGGAACCAGAAATATTAAAGGAAGAATCTAAAACATTTAATAAAAGAGTATGATCGACAGTGTCAAAAGCAGCTGAAAAGTCAAGGCATAAAAGAAGAGAAGAGGCATTAGAATCAGAAGTTAAAATAAGGTCATTATAGAGTTTAAGTAAAGCAGTTTCAGTGGAGTGGCCAATTCTGAAACCAGATTGAGAGGAAGGAAGAAGTGAGTTTTTTTCTAGATAGAAGATTAATTGTTGAGAAATAACTTTTTCAAGAACCTTAGAAAGAAAGGAAAGGTTAGATACAGGTCTATAACTGGATAAGGATGCAGGATCAAGAGAAGGCTTCTTAATTGTAGGAATAATAAATGAAGATTTGAGGGCAGACGGAAATTTAGATGTAGACAAAGATAAGTTAACCAAATCCAGAACAATAGGATAGAATAAAAAGGAGAGTTCTTTAAAAAGGGTTGTAGGAATAAGATCTAGAGAACAAGAAGTGGGAGACATAGAATTTATTATATTTGTAAGATGGTCCAATGTTACAGAAGAAAAGGATGATAATGATTCAGAAGTAAACTTAGTAAAAGATGGTGTGGGCCTATTATTAGACGAAGATCTAATATTAGATATTTTATTAGTTAGAAATTTAAGATAGTCATCAGGAGAGAAAGATGGAGGAGGAGAGTTTTTATGTAAAAGTTTAGATAAAGAAGACCACCTATTTTTAGAATTGGAGGAAGAGATAATAGAATTTCTTAAAAACGAAGAGTGTTTATTAAAAAGGAGAGTACGATAAGAAGAGAAACAATTTTGCCATTTATTCAACCAGGATACAGACAGAGTAGATCGATAAATTCGTTCATACTTGCGAACTAGTCGCTTAGAAGTCGTGCACTCACAATCATACCATGGGGATTTTTTAGAGATTAGACGATACCGGAAAGTTTTAAATGGAGCAAAAATATCTAAAAGGGAAGATAGAGTAAGATTGAAATTATCCATAAAACTACCCACATCAGTAAAAGATTTAGAGCAAAAGTCAGAAGAAAGAAAGCATTTAGTAAAATTTATTTTATCAAAATTAGACCAAGAGCGCTTAACAATAGAAGAGGGGAAGTTAGAAAAAGGCTGAGCAAGAGATAATTTAAAAGATATAAAGTAGTGGTCAGTAAAGTGGAGTGGAATAGATGTTAAATCATTAATTTTGCTATAATTAGAAGAAATTACAGTCAAGAGTATTACCAAGAGCATGAGTAGGAAAATTACAGTTTTGAGATAAATTAAAAAGAGAAAGAATTTCAAGAAACTTAGCAACATAGAAATCAGAAGGTTTATTACTAGAGATATTAAAGTCTCCAAGAATAAAAAATGGACAAGATAAAGAATAAAGGAGTTCAGAGAGATTATGAAAATCATCTAAAAATTGAGATGACGAATGTTTTAAATGTTTCCTCGGGAGAGGGTTTGAGCGAACACTGCTGCCTTTCCTATCTGCCTTTCGTTAGTCAAAAGTATGGAAACTCTGATTATCCATTTAACTTTGTTTGTTTTAGTTGTGAAACTTTGACTGTTTACCGCCCCCACGTTATTACTTTTATGCGTGTGTAAATTAGCTATGCTGCAGAAATAAGCTAGATATTTTATTTTTCTTAAATATTTCATAATAATTTGTACTGCCTAATACCATAAATTTTTCTCAATTAATTTCTTTCGTCCATGGCAATTGAAACGAACATTTATAAACAATAATTTCGGAGCAAGATGGTGGGGGCAAGATGACGGGATCTTCATCATCACCGTGTTTCAGAATTTATTAAACTAACTACGATTATAATATTGAAGCTTTTGTGATGGCTCAATTATTAGTTAATCATTATAAATTGATAAATTAACGCAAAGAATTGATGCGGTGAACTAAATATAATTACGAAAATTCCAGATTTACTCATATTCTCTTATTCTGTATAGTTCCGTAAATCTCGGTTAATACAAAGAGAAGAACAGAAAAAAGAACATAAAAGTTTGAAAAAAACATCAAAAAAGAAGCTTGTGATGCTATAAAGGAAGAAAAAACTCAAACTAAGTTTATGTAGGCCTGAGTGTGTAGGATCCAGGCCAAACAGTCAGCTTGATTCAACTTCAAAAAAGGATGGTGAGGTAAGATGTCCTGCTGTGAAGAAGAATATAATGATCCTCCAACAGAAGAATGGATTGAGTGCAGTAAATGCTAAGAGTGGTGCTTCAAAGAGTCATAATACATGCAGTAATTTGCACTCGCGAATTCACACAGCTTTCGTATTTTATTGGGTGATTGTTAATGGGTGTTTTATTGTGTAGTTGAATAGAAAATATATAAAAACATGCATTTTCTTATATAAACTGTCAAATGCGTATTTTATCAAATAATCAATAATACTAGGTAAATCAGGGTTTTAAACGTGTTGCACCATTTCAAATATTACTTTTTCAAAAACTTAAGAAAAAATATATATTAACTATTTAATTTAATGATATTTTGTTTGTTCGTCTATCACGCTTAGTTTCATTTTCGACCGAAACTAAAAATTTTGTTTCAGGTTGTAAATAAAACGCAGAAATGAAACCCTGAATTACTTTGCAGAATGTCAGCATGGGCGGCGATCCTGGGGGGGTCCTGGGGTCAGGACCCCCCCACTTTTTTCAACAATTTTTTTTCTATCTCTATTTTGATATAAGCATAATCGTCAACCATGGAATAAAATTGTTTAATGCAGTAATAAATTGTGAGTATGTATGGGCAGCGATGCTATTGGGGTCCTGGGGTCCATCTTAACTCTCAATTTTTCAAATAAAATAATTTCTCAACTCATATTTTAATACAAGCATGATCGTCAACCATAGCATAAAACAGAATTTTTTTCAGTAATATATTTTGTGTAGGCGTAGTTATGATAGCTGCCTGAAGCTAAATTATGATTTGCTTACTCAAATATTCTTTCACCTATTTTTTTTGTATTTATGGATATAAATTAAGATAATATATTTTATAGAAATAATTTTCTGATTTTTCAATTTTCGCAAGCAGACATTCAACGACGCTTTTCAGAAAATATCGGTTCATTTTTTGCAAGCAGGCAGATTTACACTTTTATAATAAAATCATTCATATTATATTACTTATTTTGCATGGGTCACGATCTTGGGGAATTCTGAGGTCCACCTTAATATCGACCCTTTCAATTTTTTAGACGAATTTCAAAAGGCTTCAAACATAAAAAAAATTATTAAGGAACAAAGCTCTATGAGCTGTCTCAAATAAGCACAATTAAAAAAGAAAAAAAATAATAAAATATTAATTCGATAATTGCGAATCGCGAAGCAAAAAAAGACGCTACCACAATATTCATCCAATATAATACATGTATTGTACGTATATGATTCATCCTATCTTGGGACTTTCAAGCTAAGCTGATTGCTAATAATAGTTTAGAGCATGAACTGCTTTCTAAATCTAAAAATAGAACAAACTACTTCCAAAGATTAAAACAGTTTATTAAAGTAGGGATGCTTTTCCGAAAAGACCGGTTCACTTTTTGCAAGCAGACGGATTTAAATTGTTTCTAAAATTTCGTTTATACTGTTTTATCTGTTTTATCATGGATAAATATCTTACTAAAACTAAAAAAAGGTGTTTATGCACTGATTCCTTTGAACTCGAACACGAGGTTACACTTTCAGTTCATCAGTTTTCAAGCTTTGTAAGTAAGAAATAACTATAAAAAACTTTTTTTAAATTTTTTTAATATTTACTAATGTTTGAATACAGTGTAAATCAGAAACATCTAATTATCAAAGTAGCAGAAGTACTTCAGAAAAAGTTGAATGTTCAACTACAGCAGTCAACACACAGTCATCTACAAGTATTCAAGAAAATTTTGTTTTTGATGCTCCTAATCAGCCATTATCTGTAATGCATCTTTTCAAACAGGAAATACTTGTTGGAAAGAGAAAGAAAATTCTCACATTCCAATCGGCATGGTTTAAGCGCTTTCATTGGCTCCATGTAACCGAGATAAACAAAATTTTATGCTTCCATTGTTCAAAAGCTAAAAGCCTGTCTTTATTATCATTAACCACACAAAATGAAGACGCCTTCATAGACAATGGTTTTGTTAACTGGAAAAAAGCAATTGAAAAATTTGAAAAACATGAAAAATCAGCATGCCACTCTCACGCTGCATTCCAACTTCAACAATTAAAGAAACCGTCTATTTGTGCACAGCTTTCCAAGCAAAAGCTCACTGAGCAAGCAGGTAATCGTAGTTGTCTTTTGCAGCTTTTTTCCGTTATACGCTTTCTTGCACGCCAAGCTTTACCATTTCGAGGGCATATTGAAAAGAATGACAATTATATTCAATTACTGGCTTTGCTAGCTGAAAGACATAATAAACTAAAGTTTTGGTTAAATCAAACTACAAGTTTCATATCGCATGACTGCCAAAATGAAATGCTGATGCTTTTAGCTCATTTTATCGTTAAAAACATAGTGTGCACTGTTAATGCCGAATCATGCCAGTTTGGTGTTGTGGTTGACGGCACACAAGACTGCAATGGGTTAGAGCAGGAATCGATATGCATTCGTTTTGTTGATGAAGCTGTAAATGTTAATGAACAGTTTATTGGTTTATTCAGCCCACCAGACACGACCGGAAAAACATTATCTGTTATAGTAAAAGATGTTCTGATCAGAATTATGCTACCTATAGAAAACCTCAGAGCACAGACTTATGACGGCGCTGCTAACATGAGCGGCCGATACAATGGTTGTCAGGCTATTATCAGCAGTGAGCATCCGCTTGCATTGTTTTTCCACTGTTCTGCACACTGTGCAAATCTTGTTGCCTAGCACACAGTTGCCGCAAATCCCTTTGTGAGCAATTCACTTCAGTGTGTCCAAGAGTTAGGTGCCTTGTACAATCGTTCAGGGAAGTTCAAGAAGCAGTTTAGTGATGCTTTAGTGTCTCTTATAATCGACTTTCCTGATGAGCCACTGAATGAAAAGTATAGTATAAAACTTTTTTGTCATACAAGATGGCTGACCAGAGTATCTGCAGTGTCTTCTGTGTTTGAACCTTATGAAATAATACTTGTTAGCTTGGAATCATTAGCTTCTAATGGTACTGCTGATGAAACAGCTGTAAAGGCTCGAGGTCTTTTTTATCACCTTCAACAGGGCACTACTGCACCGGCCCTCAAGGTAGTTGTTTTAGTGTTTTCACTTCTGGAACAGTTAAACAGATCGTTGCAATCAGCAAGTGCCACGGTCAGTGGAATGGTTGCAGCGACTGATTCAGTTGTGCAAGAACTGCATCGCCTACGAGCAGATAAACAGTTTAACGCCATTTTCAGAGATGTCAACAGAATGGTTTTGGCATATGATCTTGAGCCGATTGCTGTACCTCGGGTGCGAAAGCCGCCCCAAAAGTGTCGTGGGGGAAGCCCAGCTTATGTAGCAACAACACCAGAGGAGCATTATCGAGCAGCTTATTACGCTGTTATAGACATTGCAATCATGCAACTCACAGAAAGGTTCAATCGAGATTCTCCTGGTTTGCGTTTATACTTGTAGCTGGAGAAAATGTGGCTAACTGGTGAAGTGAACCATGATATTTGCAAGCAGTATCGTGAGTTAAATGCAAATAGTATTTGTTCACAGTTAGCTATGTTTAAAGACCAGAATGAATACAGAACTTTATCACAAGTGCAACAAATAATGTAAGCTATGATCCCGGAAGTCAGACATCTCTTTCCTCAGGTTGAAAGATTGATCAGGTTGATGCTTGTTTTTCCAACAACGTCCTGTACTGCAGAAAGATCTTTTAGTGCTTTGCGGCGTCTTAAGACTTGGTTGCGTGCAACTATGACACAGCCTCGCTTGAATTCACTGGCCGTTTGTCATGCACATCAGGATATACTTGACAGTATAGATTTAAAAAAGCTAGCAGAAGAATTTGCTAGTCGGTCAGACATTCGAAGGGGTCTTTTTGGAAATTGGAGTTAGCGAGCTGTGGTGAGAAGATAGGAGAACAGACAGAGAAGGTATTCTATGTTATCTGAATATACACAGTGGGCCAAAAAAATTTCCCAATGTATATTTGTTTATAAATTTGGCAAATTTAAATCTATTTGAAATTTTTTTTAACTATTTGACTCAGAAATGAATGGAAAACAAGATGTTGTAACATTTATTTAGATTCTTTTAATGTGCATTCTTTTCACCTAGTGAAACTAAGACAAGTGTGAAAATAGCGAAAACTGTATTATAAAACACAAACATATTTCGATATTTTCAAATTTGTTTCAACTTCACAAGGTGAATGTATTACAGATTAAAAGGGTCAAAATAAATTTTTCTTAAATCTTGTTCTTTATTCATTTCTGAGTCAAACTGTGAAAAAATTGAAAATCGCTTTACATTTTCCAAAGTTATATACAAATATATAGCGGTATGTTTTTTTTGACCCAGCGTGTATATTTATCTGTCTGTTTGACTGGCTAACCCAATAAAGTGTTTATTTATCGTTAAAGTTTCATTAACAAAAGGAATACAGATTTATGCCTGGTCTACCTAATTAGTTATGCTACATATTTATGTTATATTGATATTCTAATTTTTAGTGGCTTGACATTTATATATACTTCTATAATATGATGACTGTAAAAACAGATTGTCCGGAAATTTAATTATTATTCATTTATTGTTACATTTGACACTATTGAAAGGAATTTCACTATTTTATTGGAACATAGGCATATGGATACAAATCTGCGCACATTTTTTAAATAGTTGTTTTAATGTTATGCAAATTTATTTTTTTAGAAAAAGAACTGATAAATAGATTTTTCAAAATAATAAAAAGATTTGTGGAAACTTTTTTTTAGTCGTTCATAAAATCATTGAAAAAAAAAGTAAATGAATGAAAAAACATAATAATAACATTAATTGAATCTATAGCACGCAGTGCAAAACTTTTTTTTTCTCAAATCGCTAAAAACTTTAAAAGAAAGTTAAATTTTTCTTCAAACTCGTGGACCGTGGTTATATTTTTAGAGTGGTGGTTTTGATATTAGTAGGGTTGATGGCTAGTTGTAATTGAATTTATATAGATGACCAATAATAAAAGCTATTAAAATCGTTTTTTTCTTCAAATCGCTTGAAGTGGCAATAGAAAAATATTTTTTATTAAGTATCGAATATTTTTTAATGGTTGGCCATACAAATATTAGTAGTTGATACAAAAATAATTCGCAATACAGCAACCAATACTAAATAGTATCGCTGTCACTGAATTGGCCGATACCAGTTCTTTGATTCTAACCCTGAGGTGGACCCCCCCAAGATTTTCTACAGATCGCCGCCCCTGAATGTCAGTTTATACATTTTTTACAGAAAAAACGCCATAATATAATTTTCTTTTTTTAGATATCTTTAAAAGTGATTTTGCGGATTAGCATCTAAATCATATTTCTTTATTAAGTAACTTTTTTCTGAAAATAAAATATAAACCCCTAACCCTAGGGCCTAACTCTAACTCTTACCCTAAATTGAAGTTTTTTCTGTAAAAAGTATAAACTGACATTCTGCAAAGTAAACCAACATTTTATACATTTAAATTCCGTACTTTTTTTATATAAAAACCGTTGTTTCGGCCGAATTTTAGGTTTTGGTTAAAAAGAAAAAATCAGTTTTGATCTCTATTATGTATGCTTATTTTGGTATTTCAGATTTTTTATTTAGATTTGTCCAAATTTTATAAAATCAAAGTTTTTAAATTAAAATAATTCAAAAAGTGTTGTTAAGGCTTCAATTGAACTACTAAAATAAAGTTACTTCTATTAAGCGCTAGTGTAATATTATAATGATAAAATGCCATATTGCTTAAAACAAAACAATAATACTATTTTCCTTCTAGTATTCCTTCATTCACTCAAATTTTATTAATTTAGCTTTCAGGCATGGAAAAGAAAAGGTTGGCATAATTATATTTGTCTTCAAAGTTTCTTATTCGCCATTGCAGCCACTGCTTTGTGTTAATTGTTTTAGCGCCCACTTTCGTACTAAATATATCTCAACATTTCTGATAAAAATCATGAATATACATTATTTTAAAGATTAATTATGTAAAAACTAATCCTTTAAATAATCATTGAATAACACGAATTAGATCGGCATTCAGTGATGCACTTTAAAGTTTTTATTAAAAGTAACATTTATGACATGTTTTTGATAAAAAATGTGCATATATTTTTTATATTTCAAAATATTCTTAAACTTAGCTTATAAACTCATCAAACTATTGGCACCTCCAATTAATATCAATAAAAAGGATAATAATAAAATATACAATCAGTTAATATAATATAATTATAAGTATTATCACTAAAGTTATTATATAAAACTCCATAGAGGGAAGAGGATGAAGCCGATAGAAGATGGCATCTGGGACTGCAGCGTCTGCACTTACAAGAACTCGGCAGAGGCCTTCAAGTGTGCCATGTGTGACGTCAGGAAGGGCACCTCCACCAGGTAGTCGTGCTGATTGTAGTAGTAGTAGTAGTAATGATAGTGGTGGTGAAATTTGTAGTAGGAGTGGTGCTGATAGTAGTAGTAGTGGTGGTAATAGAAATAGTAGTAGAAGTAGTAGTAGTAGTAATAGTAGAAGTAGCTCATTTAAAAATTGTTGATGATAGAGGTTGGATGACTGAAACAATTCACATTCTCATGGTGATAAAGTGATAATTACTTCTATCATTTAGCAACCAAGAACCCACCCATCCATTAACCACCCACCCATCAACCAACAATCCCACAGAAAACCCAAACCAAACCCTCAACTGGTGGCCCAACAAGCGGTGCAGCAACTGGCAGCCGTCACCAAAAGACAGACCACCAAACGGCCCTCTTGTGACCGAATTGACCACCATTCGGACACATCTCAAGATAGTCATCGATCTGAAGCCGTAGTCGAGAGAGGTGGAAATGGTGGTGGTGGTGGTGGTGGTGCTGTTGGTGGTGGTGGTGCTGTTGGTGGTAGTGGTGGTGGTGGTGGTGGTGGTAGTGGTGGTGGTGGTGGAAAGAGTGTAGAATTTGGAGAAAGTAGCAAGGGAGGAGAGGGGAGGGGAAAAGTCGATTCTGATAAAGGTGTTTCTGTTAATTCCACCACAATAACAACAACAATGCCTTGCCTGTCTCAGAACCTAACTTTCAAAGACACTCTCAACAACAACAATAAGCATTCAGCAACAACAACAACAACACCAACACCAAAGCTTCAACTGAAAACTGATGTATCTCCACAAAAGTCTACAACACAAGCAAACAACAAAACAACACACACAACAACCAACAGTCCAGACAAACACATTCACAAAGGCATCATCAACACAACCACCGACTCAAATAACGACAATGTCAAACTCAACACTTCCAACAACACTACAACAACGACAGTCACTACCAACAACAACAAAAGCAACACCAAGAGCATCAATAACATCAACAACAACAACAACAACAACAACAGTGGAGTCTCAATGGAAGTAACAGTTGCTGGTCTGACAGTGGTCATCACAGAGAGTGACCCTAAGTCATTTCGGACAGGAAATAAAGTGAAGCGCCGCAAGATTTACCATGAAGATGGAAATAATAATCAGAATAACAACAACAACAATATTATTAATATTACTCCAAATAACATCAATAATATTAATATTAATAATAAATCTACTAACTATAATAAAACCACTAATAATAATAATAATTCAATTAATAATAGTAATATCAGCAATAATATGAGCAACAGCTATAGTGTTAGCAACTACAACACTAACTTCAACCAATTCGCCTATAATGCTGCTGGCAACAACTTATACAACTATAATGATTTAAATAATACTAATACTATTACTCACAACAAAACCAACAACAATATTAACAATATTAATAATAATAATAATATGACTAATAACAAGTCAGTAATCAATAATTTCACTTCTAGTAATGTTAGCGTAGAAAATTATTCACTAAGTGCTGCTAATAATAGTTTGAAAAATTATAATTACAATAAAGAAAATAATAAAACTATTTATAAGAACAATAATGATCATAATGTTCTTAATGTTACGCCACATTCTGTGAATTTGTATGCTGCTCATAATAATACAAATAATAATAAAATCCAATATAGCACTGACGAAAATAAAAGTATAAATTTGATAAATAATAATAACCCAGTTTCCATGTTTAATTATAGCTCACAAAATAATTTATCTAATAAAAATATCATAAATATGAATTATGATAATAATATAAGCAACAACAATATTAATAATGTCAACAACAACAACTGCACTAAAGTTAGTGTTAAAGAACCAGTTACAATCACTATAACATCTACTACAACAACTACTAACCACAACACTAACAACAATACCATAGCTGTAGAAAATATAAGTACAGAACCACCCACTACTACTACTGCTACTACTACCATTCATACTTTCACTACCACTTCTACTATCACTACTTCTACTTTATTAACTACTGATACTATGTCTACTGCTGATAAAGACAACTATGCTAACAACAACGTAGAACAAAGTAAACTAACCGATAACGCAACCAACAAGCCACCACCCAGTCTAAGCATTGCAACAACACGCACCACAACTACCATCAACAACCAAAACTCCATCAACAACAACAACAACAATATAGACATCTCCAACAACAACAACAAAACTTCAATCGTTCTATCAACTAACCCTTCAACAAACAACAAGCAGTTAGACGATCCAAGTGAAACGACAGACACTACTACAACACCACCTCCTCCTCCTCCTATTACGGTGGTAGCTGCAGTGGCCACTCACGCAACCACCAATTGTACTGGCCTCGCTCAAGACGCTTGTGCTGTTACAATGGTTAAAGAGGCTAATGACAATGATGATGATGATGGTGATGGTGATGATGATAATAACGGCATAGACATGAAGGCTGGTGAGGGTTTGGGTCCATCAAATGGAGTCGTTAAAGATGCAACACCTCATGTTACTCCTTGCAACAGCAGCAACATTAAAGCAACAACCACTTCTACCGCACCAAGCATCAGTTCTGTTACAAAGCTTCTGGAACCTTCTAAGAACAATAACATCATTGTTGGTGATAGTAACAATACAACTAACACTGCAACGTCTACTGGTGACAGTGCTGGTTGTAGTAACAGTGTTAACACCACTTCAGAATTTGATGTTACAGCTAGTAACACTTCATCAGATGTTACTGGTGATAAAAATGGTAATGAACATTTGCTTGCTGCTGAAAGTGTTTCGATTAATGGTAGTGCTGATAATAGTAGGAAGGTGAGGGTTGATGGTGATAATGATGAGGGGGTTAAAGATGAAAATGCAGGTAATGATGATGATGTTAGTGGCAAGGTTATTGGTGATGGTAAAATAAACGATTTTATTACTAAATGTGATGGTGATGATGATGATGATGATGATGATGAGGAGAAATCTGTTAAGGTCATCGCTAATGAATCATTAAAAAGTTCAGATTAATAATGATGATGATTTGCGTATTGGTGGTGGTGATGATGATGATTTGCATATTGGTGGTGATGATGATGATGATTTGCATATTAATGATGATGATGATTTGCATATTGGTGGTGATGATGATGATGATTTGCATATTAATGATGATGATGATTTGCGTATTGGTGGTGGTGATGATGATGATTTGCGTATTGTTGATGATGATGATGATTTGCATATTGTTGATGATGATGATTTGCATATTGGTGGTGGTGATGATGATGATTTGCGTATTGGTGGTGGTGATGATGATGATTTGCATATTGTTGATGATGATGATGATTTGCATATTGTTGATGATGATGATGATTTGCATATTAATGATGATGATGATTTGCATATTGGTGGTGATGATAATGATGATTTGCATATTGTTGATGATGATGATGATTTGCGTATTGGTGGTGGTGATGATGATGATTTGCATATTGTTGATGATGATGATGATTTGCATATTGGTGGTGATGATGATGATGATTTGCATATTAATGATGATGATGATTTGCATATTGGTGGTGGTGATGATGATGATTTGCATATTAATGATGATGATTTGCGTATTGGTGGTGGTGATGATGATGATTTGCATATTGGTGGTGGTGATGATGATGATTTGCATATTAATAATGATGATGATTTGCATATTAATGATGATGATGATTTGCATATTGTTGATGATGATGATGATTTGCATATTGGTGGTGATAATGATGAGGTTGAAATTATGGGTTAGTCTGTGTCTCATCAAGAATATTTAAGAAATGTTCTGAGTTTTATTTAATTAATACTTTTTAGTTTATTTATTTAATTATTTAATTATTTAATCTAATTAAAATGAAATGTATAATTTTTTAAAGGGATATTTTAAAGATTTATTACATCTGAATATGATTTTTATAATCTTCCTCCAATCAAAGTTAATTGATTCAAATTTTTAATCAGATAGAAGACTTTAAAGAATAAATGTTAAGTATGCTACACCAATATTTATTCGACAACGATTCCAATGTTTTATCATTTAATTAATTAAAAACATTATTATTATTATTACTTAATCAAATCAGTGAGTGGATTTAATGGTCTATGCTCCCCACCATCATCGCATTATCATTATTGAACTAATTGGGTCATTATAAATTTAAATGAAATGACCTGATATATTTCTATACCCTTAAAGACTGCCGTGGTCAAAGCATAAACTGATGCACTTACCTACTTACCAACCATGTGTTTGTGACGTTGTTGCTGTTTGCTGTATCCATCACTGAGAACACTTCATTATTTATTTACTTTATACATTTTATTTATTTATCTTTTTGAGCGTATTGCATTGGTTGTAGAATGGTAGCACAAAATGTATTTGTTTCGATAAAATAAAAATCGTTTTTTGTTATTGGAGAAATCTTTAAAAATACGATTAACCCCCAATGCGGAAACAGCGCTAGATACAGAATCTTTGGATCTAAATTTCTCCGGCATCTCTTACTTGGAGCACAGAACCTACGACTACGTCCATCAGATTACAACAACACTGGTTGGACAACAAGAATCTCTTTGAGCAACTGACGAACATTAACTTGGTTTGGCCACGTCATCAGGCACGATTCACTCTCCAAGACGGTGCTACAGGGCACGCTACAAGGAAGTCGTCGTCTATGCCGTCAGAGAAAGAGCTGGATGAAGAATGTCAGAGTCTCTTCCCTTGAGTAGTCTTCTCAATGCTGCAACCAAAAGAACAGAGTGGCGGACTATAGCTGCCTCTACTTTAATTTCCCCCTAATGACTAACTCATTCACAGGCATGATGATGAAAAAAACTTTAAAAGCTATTTTTATTTCATATTTTATTAGAACATGAAAATTATGAATTTTTTTTTATTCAATATTTTATTTAAATATACTTCAACATTTAATTTTAATAAGGTATCCTATGATATAGCTTTCATCTGATGGGATGCCACACATCCAAAACATCTTTGTACTTTTTAGGCTCTGCAAAAATCAAACAATGAATTAATTAATAAAAAGCTCTATAATAATATGAAAATTAATATTTTTTTATAGAAATTGATGACAGCCTAAATAATTCCTCATTAATTGATGTGAATAATATTTAGCAGATCGACTTTTCTTGGCACTCTGTTAAATAAATATCATCATCATCAGCATGCTACGCACTGATGTCAGGAAAGTGTTCTGGGTGCTCGTCGACGTACTTCCAGATAGAGACTTCCCTGCGCATGATCCTCTGCTTGTTCAGGTCGTGCAGCAGTGTGCCCACTCCCAAGCCGACCAGCCATCCTATTGGGAACCTATATAGATCTGGAAATGAAGACTTTTTAATGTTTCGAACTTTTTGGCTTTGAAATTATTTTAATTTAAAAATAGATTTGCCCATGAAATTCATAAAATAAAGTAATTGATAAGACTATAAAATTAAGAATGAATTAATTCATTAAAATTAAATTAAAAACGTACGAGAAAAAAGAGGCTTGTTGTTCGAGAGATTGTTAATGGCGACAAGAGCAGAGCCAGTCGATGCAGAAAACATCTGCAAATATCTGAACTGGTCATCTTCAAGGAAATACTTGTCGTAAA
>OX030962.1:4111238-4158738 GCA_943735955.1 Piscicola geometra
GCCAAATGTAGCAACGGATGTTCCAAAAATTGTGCTGATTGCAAGGTAATGTAATTTGAAGATGTATTATAAAATATGTTTAATTTGTGAGTATAATTAATTTAATTAATGAGTGTTGTATCGAAGCGAAGATAGGAAGTGACTACGAAATCAGATTAATGCGAATGAATCCTCGACAGGAAGAGCCGGTCATTCTGCGTCAGAGACACTAAAGAAATGAATAAAAGAGTAAGTGATAAACATGATAATGATGATGATGATGATAATGATGATGATGATGACGATAGAGCTGATTTATGAATAACAAACGAATAATAGTGACATTTATATAGAATATGCTTCTTCCTGATGACTGCTTCGGATGCTGCAAATATTCATTCGCGCTCTTATCATGATGATGATGATAATGATGATGATGATGATGATGATGAAGATGATGATGATGAAAATGGTGATGATGAAGATAATGAAGTAGATGATGATGATGGAACAAGCACCTTAGTGATACAAAAAATAAATAAATAATTTCGGTGCGTGGAGAATGTGTGCAAATGAATTTTCATGCGACTAACTCAGAAAGAAGGATTGTTATTATTTTTATTATAATTTATTATTCTATTATTGATATTATTGTTGTTATTATTCATTAGTATATTATTCTTTGTTAGTTATTAAAAGTTTCAAGAGACTATATACATCAATACAATAGATTAATCGAATAAAATTGCGGTAAATAGATTAATTAGACTAATTGATTGATTGATCGATAGGCAAAGAATTTAGTTGTAAATGCCACCCAATTAATAATGATAATTACCTCCGATTAAAATAAAAAAAATACTTAACCATAGATTAACTAAAGCTTATACGTAATGGAAGACTGTGAAGAAAAATCTAATTTAAAATCAGTTCATTCTTTGGTTAGGATTGTTAGTGTTGTTGTTGTTTGGGTTATTGTCGATACATGTGGGTTGGTGTGCTTGTGGAAGTTGTTGTTGTTGTTGGTGTTGCTGCTGTTGTTGTTGTTGGTGCACATGATGATGATGATGGTGATGATGATGATACGCATCATCGGGCGAAACCATCTCTTGCTGTGGTAGATGTTGTTGTTGCTGTTGTAGATGATGTTGCTGCTGCTGCTGATGATGATGTTGTTGTTGTTGTTGCATGGTTGCTAGGGGGTCTTGCGTGCCATTAGCACCTCCCGGCGACAGCACCTCGGAGAGTTTCCCGCGCTTAAACTTCCTGCGCGCGTAGTTGACCTGGTGCGAGAAAGTCTCGTTGATGGACTTCTCGGTCGGCTCGGCCTGCATCGTCTCGAGACAGAACTTGCGCATGTACGCTGTGGTGTGGTTGTTGTTGCTGTGGTGGTTGCTGTGGTGGTTGTTGTTGTTGTTGCTGTGGTGGTTGCTGTGGTGGTTGTGGTTGTGGTGGTTGCTGTGGTGGTTGTGGTTGTGGTGGTTGCTGTGGTGGTTGTGGCTGTGGTGGTTGTGGCTGTGGTGGTTGTTGCTGTGGTGGTTGTTGCTGTGGTGGTTGTTGCTGTGGTGGTTGTTGCTGTGGTGGTTGTTGTTGCTTTGTGGTGTGGTGGTTGTTGCTGTGGTGGTTGTGGTTGTGGTGGTTGCTGTGGTGGTTGTGGTGGTTGCTGTGGTGGTTGTGGCTGTGGTGGTTGCTGTGGTGGTTGTAGCTGTGGTGGTTGTTGCTGTGGTGGTTGTTGCTGGGGTGGTTGTTGCTGTGGTGGTTGTTGCTGTGGTGGTTGTTGTTGCTTTGTGGTGTGGTGGTTGTTGCTGTGGTTGTTGTTGTTGCTGTGGTTGTTGCTGTGGTGGTTGTTGCTGTGGTGGTTGTTGTTGTTGTTGTTGTGGTTGTTGCTGTGGTGTTTGGTGGTTGTTGCTGTGGTGGTGTGGTGGTGGCTGTGGTGGTTGTTGTTGTTGTGGTTGTTGCTGTGGTGGTTGTTGCTGTGGTGGTTGTTGTTGTTGTGGTTGTTGCTGTGGTGGTTGTGGTTGTTGTTGTGGTTGTTGCTGTGGTGGTTGTTGCTGTGGTGGTTGTTGTTGTTGTTGTGGTTGTTGCTGTGGTGGTTGTTGCTGTGGTGGTTGCTGTGGTGGTTGTTGCTGTGGTGGTTGTTGCTGTGGTGGTTGTTGCTGTGGTGGTTGTGGTGGCTGTGGTGGTTGTTGCTGTGGTGGTTGTGGTGGTTGTTGTTGCTGTTGTGGTGTGGTGGTTGTTGCTGTGGTGGTTATGGTGGTAGAGATCATTGCGATGGTAGTAGTGCTTGTGAGGGTAGTAATAGTGGTGGTGGTGGTGGTGATGGTGGTGTAGAGGTTTTGCTAGTTATGGTGGTTATTGTAGAAATTAGAAAAAAAGAGAAATAATATTATTATTAAGCGGTTAACACTTTGTAAAAAATGTATTGAAGAATAGAAAGGAAAAAAATTTGGCAAAGAGAATAAGAAAATGGAAGACAGAAAAAAATAATGGAATTATGGGTAGGATGGATGGATGAAAGGGCATAATGGACTGATGGATGCAATTAATGATGGATGGATGGATGGAATGACAGGATGGAAAAGTGAACCTTTGCAGACGAGCACTCGGGTGGGGTCGAGGGGGTCCTTGGAGAGGATGTCATCGGTCGATTTGCAGTTCAGTCTGTTCGCAAGAGGGTGGTGTTGTGGTGTTTGAGGTTGCGAGCTGATGCGCAGTTGAGCCACATCAATCGAAGTTGTTATATTAATCTCTTATTCCAACCAATTTTCTCAAAGCACACTGCAAAAACAAAAGAATATACGCCTAGTATGTGATATCGCACGATGAATCCCATTTGATACGTCATCATCATCATCACCACCACCATCATCATCCCCACGGCACCCACCCTTGCCCTCGCGAGGATGCCAGCTCCTCCCACGAGAAGACCAGTGGAATCAAGCGGCGCAGTACAAAGAGTTGAGAGCCCTCCTGCAATGATGATGATGATGATGATGATGATGATGGTAATGATGGTGATGATGATGGTGGTAATGAGTATTATTAGTGTGGCGCCTAACACAGAATGTGTTTTAAGACGACTTGAATTTTTTTTTTAAATATTGCGCATTTTTGCAGACGACCAGGAGTTGAAGCTAGGTTCTCAGGTTTGAAGGGAGAAGCACTGAACCACTACACCACGGGTGCACACACCCACCTTTAAGGAGGTCGCCTCTTTGAGTAGTAGTTGTAGTTTGCTCTTGTTGACCCAGACGTTGTAGCTGGGAAGTAGTTGTACCTGCAGGCCCTTCTCCACGTCGAATGCCTCGGGCTGTGCGAGTGAGTGGACGGTGGAGTGGAATGAGGGGTGTGGAGGGAGAGAGGAGGGTGGAAGAGAGGAAGGGGATGGGAGAGAAAAAAAGGAAGATGGGGGTTAGTGAAAGAGGGTGGTTTGAAAAGAAGGACAGTCATGGAGAATGTGATGGGATGCTTATAGAAATAGAAAAACAAAAAATCACTCCAAACGAAAATACCACACACACTGTGCAACTCACCATATTTCCATATATGGACACATTATTGTTGGCTGCATTGCCATTGGTGGAGGATGAGGTGTTGAGGAAGAGTGATTGAGGGTCGAAGGAGGAGGGGTTCGAGTGCTGGTCCCCCTTCGACGCCTCCATGTTGTTCTCGAGCACTGTGTAGTAGGCCGTCAGTTCGCGCATGAATGACATCGTCTGTGCACTCGGAACTGAGAAAATAATTGTAAATATTATTATCAGTATTAGTAAGAAGTATTACTATTATATATATTTATCATTATTAGGGTGAAAAGTACAAGCGTGAATACACCAGCACCTGCACCCCACCATGATTCCAGCGATTAAATATAACTACTACTACTACTACTACTACTACTACTACTACTACTACTACTAATAATAATAATAATAATAACAATAATAGTCATGTTATAGAGCGGCAATGGCATGCAACTGAGGCGCTAAATGCACATAAAATAGTTTGTAATAGAGTCTAACTTGGTGGCACTCTGAAGTTGGCAGCCCTCAGGAGGTGGTTTTGTCTGAAGAGGGAGTGAGTGAAAGAGTGGGAGAGGAGTGGAGGTAGGGGAATAGTGTATGGGTGAGGGAGAGGGAGGAGTGAGTGGGTGAGAGGAGAGGGTGTGAATGAGTGAAGAGAGTCAAAGAGTAAGTTAGAAGAAAGAAGCAGTGAGTGAGGAGAAGTAAATGAGTTGAAGGAGGAGGTAAATGATTAACGCTTGTATAAATCAATCAAGATGGTGTGGAAGTTGATGATTATGGGTGTGATATTTATAATGGTGATTATGCATATGATGATAATGATGGTGATTATGCATATGATGATAATGATGGTGATTGTAGAAATGATTATAGATATAATGATGATGGATATGATGATGATGGATATGATGATGATGATGGATATGATGATGATGGATATGATGATGATGGATATGATGATGATGGATATGATGATGATGGATATGATGATGATGGATATGATGATGATGATGGATATGATGATGATGATGGATATGATGATGATGGATATGATGATGATGGATATGATGATGATGATGGATATGATGATGATGATGGATATGATGATGATGGATATGATGATGATGGATATGATGATGATGATGGATATGATGATGATGATGGATATGATGATGATGGATATGATGATGATGGATATGATGATGATGGATATGATGATGATGGATATGATGATGATGGATATGATGATGATGATGGATATGATGATGATGATGGATATGATGATGATGGATATGATGATGATGGATATGATGATGATGGATATGATGATGATGGATATGATGATGATGATGGATATGATGATGATGGATATGATGATGATGGATATGATGATGATGATGGATATGATGATGATGATGGATATGATGATGATGGATATGATGATGATGGATATGATGATGATGGATATGATGATGATGGATATGATGATGATGATGGATATGATGATGATGATGGATATGATGATGATGATGGATATGATGATGATAGATATGATGATGATGGATATGATGATGATGATGGATATGATGATGATGGATATGATGATGATGATGGATATGATGATGATGATGGATATGATGATGATAGATATGATGATGATGGATATGATGATGATGATGGATATGATGATGATGAATATGATGATGATGGATATGATGATGATAGATATGATGATGATGGATATGATGATGATGATGGATATGATGATGATAGATATGATGATGATGGATATGATGATGATGAATATGATGATGATGGATATGATGATGATGATGGATATGATGATGATGGATATGATGATGATGGATATGATGATGATGATGGATATGATGATGATGATGGATATGATGATGATGGATATGATGATGATGATGGATATGATGATGATGGATATGATGATGATGGATATGATGATGATGGATATGATGATGATGGATATGATGATGATGGATATGATGATGATGATGGATATGATGATGATGGATATGATAATGATGGTGATAAGTATCATTATAGAGAAAGAACTGTGGTGATATGTCCTTGAAAACATCACTACTAGTACTCCATTTCTCATCATCATCATCATTTTCCTCCTCCACCTCCTCTTCCTCTCCCTCCTCACCTTTTGCTCATATCGACGAGGTTCCTCGAGGAGTTGGGAGAGGCTGGATTGCCCTCCTCATCAACACTCTTCTCTGGGAAAGGAAGAGGCAGGAGGTGGATTAGTGAGATGGAGGAGTGGAAGAAATAGTGGAGTTTTCGTGAAATGGTGAAAATTGAGTTAGAAAATGATGGGTTGGTAAATGGTGGGAATTGAATAGTGGATTGGGAATTGCAAACATACCAAAGCTGTTGTTCTCATCTTCAGACGACTTATCTGTGTTGTTGGCCATGGTGGCGTGGTTAGCTGTGTTGGTGATGTTTAAGTTGAGAGTGCTTACTAGTAGTAGTAGTATTAGTAGTAGTAGTAGTAGTAATAGTAGTAGTAGTAGTAGTAGTAGTAGTAGTAGTAGTAGTAGAAGTAGAAGTAGTAGTAGTAGTAGTAATAGTAGTAGTAGTAGTAGTAGTAGTAGTAGTAGTAGTAGTAGTAGTAGTAGTAATAGTAGTAGTAGTAATAGTAGTAGTAGTAGTAGTAGTAGTAGTAGAAGTAGTAGTAGTAGTAGTAGTAGTAGTAGTAGTAGTAGTAGTAGTAGATGCTACGTACACTTGGAGATGTGGTCTTTCAGCGTCTTGTTCTCCTTCTTCAACTGGTTCAACTCCGCCTCCATGCTGCCCCGAAACTCTGTAAGAGTCTGCTTTAAGGTCAGAACCTGTGGAAGTTGTTTGTTATAGAATAATAAATAAATAAATTCATAGTTATTATTTGTTTAGCTAATGAATGAATACAAAATTATTGCTCTTTGCAGAATTAAATTTTAATAATCAAATCATGAGTGGAATTGTAGATAAAAAATTATTGGTCTTTGGTTCGTTGAATCGTCGTGGTGGGTGGCATACCTCCTGCTTGACTGCCTCGTACTCTGACTTGGAGATGACGATGGTGGCGTTGGAGGGGTCGATGGGGAAGAAGTTGTGTTGCAGGTGCACATAAGGACCGCCATCTTGTGGCTGAGGCCCTCCCACTGCTGAAGTGGCGTCAATGCGAGGTCTCTTCGCCTCCATTTGTTGCGCTTGTTGCTGCTGCTGTTGTTGAGAGGGGGACAGCATTCTTTCGGCCATTTTTTGATGGTGGTTCAGGAACTCCATGGAGTCAAGTCCGTGCATTTGGCGTGTGTGCTGGAACATCATTTTTTTCTCCTCGACGCCCCGCTTTTTGGACGTTTTGAAGCTTCAAATCGCTGACCGTCTGCGTTAAGGTGCTTAACTTTTCAATTCTTGATTTCCCGCGAAAACAATAACGAATTTGCTGCAAGTGGTGATGTTGAAAGCAAGATTCGTGTGCTAATTAATTATTCGAAGAAATCAAACGTTTTATTAACAAATTATCATAATAAATAAGAAAATAAAGCGAGTAATCCGATAAATAGATCGAGAGAAAGGGATGAGTCAAGGCAGCAACTCAACCAGCCAGCCTAACAAGCATACAAAGAATCGGACAGCGAATAGGAAGCGAGCTAACAAAGCATACTACTGCACCTTACTACTATCTTCAAACGTTTTATCATTAAATTAACTTTTGTTAATTTTGAAATGAAATTAAAATAAATATGAGTGAATATTTTGAAATATCTTTATTTTTGGAAGTATTAAAAAATGGAAAAAATATATTTATACGCTTAGTTGACAAAGAATTGCATCGAAGTCGTCGCACCAGGAAGCGGTGTTATTTAAGTTTTGATTTTAATTTAGTTTTAATTTTAGTTTTAGGTTATTATTGTAGTTTATTTTAGTTTTAATTTCATTCTTGTTTTAGTTTCAGTTTTATTTTATTTTTCGTTTTATATTAGTTTTACTTTTTTTCTATTATATTGAATTTAATAAGTTTCACTTGAGTTATTATTATTGATTAAAGGTTTTTTCTTGGCTACTGGTTCATGCTTCAGAAATTCTGAATATATCACAGGATAACAGGATTTCAAATGTACTTTTAAATTTGTAGAATTTTTCCCAGACAAAAATTTGTCACACGATTTTCCGGAGTCCATCTTCACCACACAACGACTTTTCCATTGCTAAAAACTCCTAGTATGACCAAACGCTACTTTCCTGACGTCGAACACGACCAACTTTTATAATTTGTTGCATCGTCATAAAATTATTTATAAAAGTAACAAACTTTAGCAGCTAAAGTTTAGCTATACTGCTGAAAGAACGATTCTAAGCTACCAAAGACTATATATATATCTTTATTTATAAAATACCAAGTTGGTTTAGCACCACCTTTTTTTTAGAGTTAATTTTAGTTTGATTGACCAAACTGAAAAACCTTTTAGTTTCGTTTTAGCTTTTATATTTTATTCTTTTTCGTTTCGTTGACAAGATTAAAACTTTCTCGTTAAACGACATGTTACTTTTCGTTTTCGTTAACGTTAATAACACTGCCAGGAAGTTGTAACAGTGAAAATTCATCGACAACACAACTTGCTTCTATTAGGTCTCACTACACAACTAAATTTTATATGTTTTTGTATAATAATAATAATAAATATGACAGATGAGTGTCATAAAGACACATACAGAATATACATAAAGTATGGAATATTTCTAAATATATATAGATATATATATATATATTTCTAAATATATATAGATATATATATATATATTTCTAAATATATATAGATATATATATATATATTTCTAAATATATATAGAAATATTCCATAATAAAATATAGTTGTGCTAATGTGTTCCAACATTAGCCAGCATTGCAAATTTGACGGGTCTGACCCCCTTTTCTTTAAATTAATTAGCTAATTATGAATATTTTCTCCATTATTTCGTTTAATTATTTAGTTGTGACTTAAAATTTAGAAGACTGCGTGACACACATGAGTACCAAAGGACACACACGCACGCACAAACACACACCATTACATCAACCATTAAATTTGTTTTTAGTACTAATATATTATTAAATTTGAATTCTTCAATGAAATATACATTTGTTTCGTTTTGAGGCCTAATGTGAGCGAGTTTTTTAGTGCGACGACTTCCTTCTGTAACGACCTCATGGTGCGACAAATACAAAATAAATGAACTTCTAAAAGAAGAAAAAAATGAATTAATCATGATATTTTTGAATAAAATGCAGAATTGAAGACTCCACAATGCTGTCTGTTTTCTTCACTAACATTTTCATGATCGTAAGGACACTGGAAAGTAAATTAAATGATCTATATTAAATAGTAATAAAGATAAAGAAATATAAATTAACCATTTTAATATTATTAAATCTATTGAAATATGTATTAAAAAATAGAAAAAGTATATGTATTTAAACGAGAATGTATATTGAAAAACAAGATAAAATTATGCCATAATCTCTCAAGGCTTTATTTCAATAATCTCTTACATGTCTGCAACCATTTCCACAACATTTCACTCTTTGAATGTGTTTTTTAATCGTCAAAACTTTATAGCCTGTATCTGGATCAAAGTAGTGCTCCTCATCTTTCTGGAAAAGATCATAAATATACAAGATTATTTAACTTTATTAAAGGTAAAACACCTTCAAAAAACAATTAAAAATCAAGGACCTAGAAGTACTCTATTAAAAAGTTATACAAAATATCTGGGTAGTGTTTCCAGTAGTTTGTAATTTTAAATGAATGGAAATATATTTTATTAATAATGCTACAACCAGCAAGGCTTCCATATGTCTGTCATGGATCAGTTTTTCTTTAGAGCTTAACTTAAATAGGTTAACCTTATCTTGCCAGCTTTTTATTTTCTTTATTTGTGCTTCAGTTAAATTATTAGTAACCTGTGACATAGATAAATAGAGCCTAAATGTTTTTATAAATGTTATGTTAAGTGATCTATGAAATGTCAATGGTTTAAAAATCATTAAATATTTGCCAAATATCAAAATCCAAAATTAAAAATTGGATCGATGTTTAAAAGTGAACGAAAAATTATGTAGTGTGTAATTGTACAATTTAAGTAAATAGTTTCTATTTTATTTTGTAAAAAATCAATCCAAAAAAATCCAATTGCCTCTTTAAAATTTTTTTAAATAAAACAGTTCAATGTTGAAACTAAATTTAATATATTTATATAAACTGTTAGTTACAAATTTCAAATCCAAAAAATATTTGTAAAATCTCAAATTAAAGATTAAAAACAGCTTGGTTAGTGAACCTCCTTTAATTTGCCATCCATCCTTTGTATGTGATGTAGAGAAGGGAAAAGTTGACAAAGTATGTGGATACACACACAAGGCAGAAGTCCTTCAAGTGAAAGGCAAGAATATAGGCGAGGTAGAAGGAGCTGACTGAAGCCAGCAGATTGAGGAAGAAGAGGATGGGGTAGGCTCGGTGTCCAAGCAACCATTCTGGCAATAGTATTGAATATGTTAGATTCACATAAAGAAAAATGAATTTCCATTACGGTCTACCAAGTATTTTCAATCTAAAAAATTGAATTTGATTATAAAAAAGAATTTTCTAACGAGCAATGATTTGGCCTGAGTAAAAGGTGATTCCAACAAGAGCATTTGAGATGTTGAGGAAGTGATTAGGAGGCAGGTAATAAGCGGATATGCCAAAGCCACTGCTCCACCTGCAATTTCAATATGCATCTTTATAGAATGACTTGTTAGATATCTGAACTAACTGCCACTTTTATCATTGATTGTAGCCATTGAAAGTACTGAACATTTTTCAGTGAAAAATCATAACCTAATAAATTATTTTTAACACCTGAAAAATAATCATGAATTTGTAAATAAAAACTCACTCGGAAGTCAGAACCTTGCTGCACTGCATGTGCTGGGAGATGTCACACAGGGCTGCGTAGTTGGCATCATGGCTTTTTCTCTTCTTTACGTAGTAAGCGTACAAAGAGAGAGAAAGGCCGATCAGCGAAAATATAGTGTGGTACTTGGATCGAGTAAACATTTAAAATATGGAATTATTAACCCAGTGCTTATTATGTGGTAAAATTGTAGTCCCTTTAAAAATCAAAATCCCTTAAAACTTTTAAGACCAACATTTAAACAGATTGAAAATAGTCATTCTTAATGGTTCTTCTAAAAACATTGCCATGGCGAAGGTAAGAAATTATACTTTAAAATGATGAAATGTAAGTAATTAGTAAAAAATATTTTCAGAATTTTTTAAAAGCCTTTTTGTGCCCACAAGATTATTTATGTCAGATCTTTGACTTTGATTCTCTGCATAACTTCATAATAACGATGAACATTGAGACGATAGAGAGCTTCACAGGCGCCTACATCCAAACAGCCGAGAGCTCTCTCTTCATCTATGGCGTCAACAAGGAGATCTTAGCTCAAGCAGTGAGCTTTCTGGAAGACATGATCTACCACATCAAAAATCCAGATTTGTTTTTCAAGGATCTATCTCCTAATTCAGGACAAAAAACTAATAAAACTAAGCCAATTATACACGTTTCACCAGTACTTGAAGATCAGACGGTTAACCTAAACACAACTTCTTCAGTGTTCGACTCGGACCCTTCTGAGTGTGTAATGGTGCCTGAAAGAGAGGCTTCTTGTTACATAGTGTTGCCAGAAAACTTTGATGTCAACATGTCACCACGAGAGTTCTTGGTCTTGGATGAGACGCAAAGTTCGACGGAGGAGTCAATGGAGGTGGAAGAATCATGGGTGTCGAAGACTGCTGCCCCCTCAGGTCTTCAGGATGGGAGAAATGTCATCAATTTACTTTTGTCTGAAAATGAAGATAATTTAGAAGTGAAGCCCAAAAAAAAGAAGAAAAAAAAGAAAAAGAAATTAAAAAATGACAATGTTCATGAAAATGACGTTATTATGGTAGATGCAAGTTTTTCCAGTGATTCTCTCAAAGCGCAATCAGAACCCACTAATGCTGCTTCTTCACTTGCACCAAGTCTCAAGAACCAAGTTCCTACAGCCACCACATCTTTAAACAATTCAACATGCAAACATTCTTGCAACACCCTGAAAAACTCATATTCTTTATTTAAAAACTCTTTACTCACATCACCGCCACAAACCCATCAATCCTTGCACCCCCACCATCAAAGTCAAGTTACCACTGCCTCTCCACTAGCAGCTGCTAATATTGCATCCACCTGTTCCACCAGCACTCAAAAAAATGAACTTTCTAGTGATTTCAGAAATTCACTGAATGTTTTTTCTACCAGCACACCCAGTTACCAAAAACCCAATCCAGGGCTCGCGCTGGATCAAAATTTTGTGGGGCCAATTTATTTTTTAAAGTCCCATGTATAATGCGCACCTATTTATTTTTAAGCTCACCCTTAATAAGCTCCTAGTCGGCTTCAAATAAAAAAACCCCACATAGAAAGTGTCTTCTTTTTTAAAATAATTATTCTAATTTTTAATTTCATTTTTATAAAGTGAGCGTTAAATCTTTTTTAAAGACAATGAAGAAAATATTAAATTGATTTATTACAAGTTAAAAACACGGATTATAGCTATAGTTTATAGAGAATCTTTTAGACAAATATAAATTTAATATTAAAAAAAAACTTTTTTATGCATATTCAAACTGATATAATTGTTAATAAATTATTCTGCGTTGTTTCTTATTCGCCCAAAGTTTGTAAATACATTTAAAGTCTATTTCTTTAACTTCTTTACCTTCAATAGAGGTATTCATTAAATTTTCTAAATTTTTTATATTTATACTCTTTCTTAAGTCAGATTTTATTAAGTTTTGTCTACTGAATCCTCTTTCACACTCTACAGTTGATACTGGCGATAGTAACAATCGTTTGGCAGCTTCCGCTGATGCTGGATAAGAATTAGAGTTTTTAATGGCCAAATTAGTTGTAGATTTATGTCAGTGACTGACTTATTACCAGAGCTATGGCTGGTTCGAGTGAAGTTGGCGAAGCTGAGTAGTTCAGATTGTGAGCTCTCGATACCAACAGCCTCTAGGTACTCAGATACTATTTCTATGTCTGAGTGTATTTCGGAAACTGAAATACTTGGATCAAAAAAAAATTTCATTGCTGTTAATACAGGCCCATCCTCGTTGTCTGAAAACCTACTATTGAGGCTTTTTATCATGCTATCAACAAACTTTCCGCATACAGACTCAGCTTCAGTCCTCTGGTTCACACTGTCTCGAATAGTGGGACCTTCATAATCAAAAAGACACAGACCAAATTCATCAGGCTTTGGAATGTCAGGTATAAGCTTTAAAAAACTTCTGTATCATGGGGGCTGACTTAGTTTTTAACATGTACTCCAAAGTCTGAATAGTTGCTGTTAAAAGGGGTGCAATCTCAAAATAGGCCAAGTCCTTTTTTTGGTACATTTTGGACAATATAGAAATAGGCTTGAGCACATCACACAAAAAGTGAGCAATGTACAAAAACTTGAAGGTTGTTATCTGTTTATAAAGACTTAAAGATTTTCCTGACTTTTCTTCTAAGAACAAAGAAAAAAGAATAGGAAAGTTTTTGACCATTGCATCTTCAGAACCTTCAAAGCTCAACCAACGCGTGTGGTAGACTTCTTTGAACCGTAGGGATTGTGACATAAAAATAGATGCAGTTAGTTTAGACATGTTTTAAGAGAGTTTCTAAAGTAGTGAAAAATAGAATTTGAAATATCTTGAAATTTAACCAAATAAGGGATTGAATCAGCACTGACTTGTGTTTCCCCATGACCGATGCCCCGTCAGTACTTACACCGCATAAATGACTAATATCTATATTTTTTCCTAAAAGAACCTCACATGCTTTAGAATGAATAGATTGGGCATTTGCGCCATCTAAACTTGATATGCCCAAAAAGTGTGTTACAGGTAAAACTGTACCAAAACAATCACTTTCTAAAATTTTTATATAAATTATTATATTTTTTGACACTGAAACATCTTTAGATTCGTCTAACATAAAACTGAATTTAGAAAAATGTGTTAGTTTTTGTATAAGCTCTGAATGCAACCAGTCAGCAATGCTTTTCTGAAAGTCACGGATTGACTGGTGGTGCAGATAGGACGTATGAGCGTCAACCCTTAGACCTGCTAGTGCAGTGACACCCTGTTCTATGCAATGAGCATTTAAAGCAGGAATCACAGAACTAGCGAGATTCTGCTTAGCAGCAAAATAGACATTTTTGAGTGCTGCAGTTATCGCGGCTTCATTCTTGCCAAAAGCCACTTTTCAGGCAGAAACTATGAACCCTGATTGCTTGCTGGCGTCGACAGCATTAGTGTGATCTAGGATTATAAAAAAGTGAACGCAGGTAATCTTCATTTAAAAATACTTATAATGAAATAATTGAGCTAAATTATGCAATTTTATTAACAGTTTCCTTTAGAACTCGCATGTCTCAACACTGAGTTTTTATTAATATTACTACATCCAAAAGTAAAAGAGTTTTTTTTGCACCTTCATATATAGATTACAGTACATTACATTTTTTATATTGTCAAAGCGGAGCCAATTGTTATTAATTTTCCATGTCTGTTGAAATGCTCTGTTTTTTTTCTTTTTGGCTTGACTCTTTTCCATTCTGAGAACCACTTGAGGAAGACATTTGACAGATTTCTTAGTAATAGCTTTTTTAATATCTCTTTAATTTCACGCGACATTAATGACCTAACGTATTACAAAGTATGCTATACAACACAAGTATTATATAGATTGACAGAAGCTTATATACATTGATACAGTCTGCACGCGAATGACCGGATTAACACACGAGGCTAATTTTGATTGGCTCAACTTTTCAATAATAACCTCTTCCCGCGACATTCTTTTAGACAAATGAACATCTAAAAAATGTCCCACAAAAAAACGAAAATAAAATTTGAATAAAAAAATATATAAATTCATTGGGGCCAATCAGGATTCTTTCGGGCCTATTTTGAAAAAGTGGGGCCATTGGCCCCGGTGGCCCTCGACAGCGCGAGCCCTGCCAATCATCAACCTATTCCTTCTGTTGAAACAACCAAGCATGTTCCAAACAAAGTTACCACTGCTTCTCCACTAGCATCTAATAATAATCAGAAAAAGGTGACATTCACCCATTGCACCAACACTAGCAGTGATTTTAGAAATTCACTGGATGCTTTTTCCACCAGCACATCCAGTTACTATCAGCCTGATCCTCCCATTGAAGCAACCAAGCATGTTCAAAATACAACTGCCTTTTCTCTAGCATCTTCCAATAAAAATGTAAAATCCACCAATACTCAAAACAATTTGCCAAACAACGAATCTTCCGGTGATTTCAGAAATTTACTGAATGCTTTCTCCAACAACACATCCAATCACCAAAAAGCCAATCATCAACCTAACCTTTCTGTTGAGATGGCTAAGCACCTTCAAAATCCAGCTATAACTGCCTCTACACTAGCGTCTACCAATAATATTAAAAATGCAACATCCAACCATTCCACCAGCACTCAGAACAATTTAACATCCAATGCATCTTCCAGTGATTTCCGAAATTCACTGAACACCAATTGCCCACAAGTCAGTCATCAACTTATTCTTCCCGTTGAAAAGACCGTGCAGTTTTGCAGCCCTTCAAAGCAAAGAATAAACACCCACCAAAACCAACCAGTCCTTCGAAGCACCACACGTGCCAGTTCAAGCAACAACCACAACAACAATGCTCCAAGTTTCGCAATGCTACCAAAAAGCAACAACCACAACAACAATGCTCCAAGCTTCGCAATGCTACCAAAAAGCAACAACCACAACAACAATGCTCCAAGCTTCGCAATGCTACCAAAAAGCAACAACCACAACGATCTTCAGCCTAGTGTATCCGCCAGCAACAACCACAAAACCACCACTAACAACAACAACAAAACCACTACCAACAACACCATCACCAACAACACCATCACCACCAACAACAACAACTGTGTAATTATTAATCTAGTTGAAAGCACCAACAACTTCACGTGTAAGCCTGCCAACCTTCCCAACACCAGCCACGTCAGCAGACGATCAGCAGATTTACGACTGATCGTAGTCGATGGCAGCAATGTCGCTATGAAGTGGGTTTTATTTACGTTCAATTATTGCTGTCTTGGATATCCCTTCCTTTTAGATTTGGTCCTGTGTTATTAAACTATTATTTATTCTCAAAGGCGGGAAGATACTCATAATGTCGAGAATTCGATTGCTATCATCATCCGCAAGAAACAAACATGAGAAGACGAATGCACTGAGTGGTCTTGAAGCGCGTCCGGGTTTACGCCATGTTAATGATATTCCTCGTTGTATGGTATTGTAAGAGCCTCCGTCGGAGTGCTCAGAGCAGGGGGGGGGGGGGAACTTGCAGTCAGCCTTAATAGGATAGGGACAACGTTACATCTTTGACGTCGTTACATCCATTCAAATCCAAGTATCGTTATTGCTACGGCGTGTTCTATCCAAAGCCTTCAAACATGCTGTAAATCTTTATCTAATTCTTTCGGTTGTTTGTGCTTCTGTAGAACCTCCAGAAGTTATTCCATGCTCCTTACATGCAATGTGGATTCTTCGTGTTTGCTCGTTATTCGAAATAGGTTGAATTAGAGGCCGACCCAAACAGATATTTTTAATTCGGCCGAAACTGAACTTAGGCCGAAATTGAAATTCCATTTTCGGCCGAAACCGAAATTGTAATCAGAGTTGCGGCCTAAACCGAAACAGAAAATTTTCCAACTTTTATTAAAAACCAAAAAATAGTATTTAATGATGACAATGCCAGTTTAATAAGTACATCCAAACAAACGTATATTTTAAGCCAAAAAATAACAGTTTTTCATCAACAAAAATAGTCTACATAAGTAAGTGTTTATTAAAATAAAAAAATAGCATTGAATCCAAACAAACGAATATTGTAAGCCAGAAATAAAAGTTTTTACACATTTTCACCAAGAAGGTAGCTGCGACGATCTGCGTAGATTTGCCCTGCAGAACTAAACAGTTAATCGCTAGCCATACTTGTTGGGGGTGCAGATAAGTATTTTCGAGCAGCAGGCTCAAGACGAATATTGACTGCAATGGCAATAGGCAAAAACGTTGGATGTTCTATTGGTTCTAGGCTCTTCAAGATACGCCTGCATTTATTTTTGAATTAATGAATCGAAGTCAAATCTTCTCGGGCTTTCGATTCATATACACTGTTTATCTAAGCAAGGATATCTAGAATTCCAAATGCTTGTCACTCGAACAATTAGTCTTATGACACCCGTAAATCAATCAACCACGATATCTAATAGATATCTAATAGAGATGAGAATCGAACCCAAACTTAATAGTTCGAGTTTGATTGAGGACACAGATATATCAGATAAATTACATAAATAATAAAAAATAGCTTTTTCGCTAAATATGAGATCCATTTTGGCCGAAACCGAAATTGAGCCAAATTACAAAATTATTTTTGGCCGAAACCGAAATATGACCGAAATTGTAAATTTAGATTAGGTCGAAACCGAAAAATTGCCGAAACTAAGAAAATTGACAATTTCGGCGCCGAAACCGAACCGAATTTCGGTTGGTCTCTAGGTTGAATAGTTCGACTGGTTGTTCGTATCAGTTCGAATAGGCATGTTGAAACATTTGGTAAAGCTCTTATTGAAACCAACAAACCCACAAAAACCGTCCATTACTTTCATACGTATCTTTTTATTTGAAGTATATATCGAATATAACCCTCCAACAACACACAACTACGGGTGGACGGGTGGCAGAGTGGTTGAAGATCTAGGTCAATACGTCGTCGGCTCGATTCCTATACACCCTGGTAGCCTAGACCGTTATAGTGCGATTAGAATGGCATTCTTCGAAGTTGCTGTTCTACACCTTTATAATAACGCCCTGCATTATTCTGCTATAACAAGAATATACCATCTAAGCCAACCGCTCGCCAAGAAGAAGACATATTATTGTTATTATTATCATTATTCAACTGCAGTCATGGCCTGAACAAGAGGTTCTCCTGCAAGGGCATCAAACTGGTGGTCGACTTTTTCACAGAGAGGGGCCACAAAGTGACAGTCTTTGTGCCGCAGTGGCGCAGGTCCTCGCAAAACTATAAGGTTTCCACCACCTTCATTATTATTATTCTTGTTTTTGTAGTTTGTTATACTATTATTTATATTATTATAACCATAACTACTATAAGGTTTCCGTCATTAGTATTATTGTTTTTTCTCCAGTTGTTATACTCTCTTTGTTATCATCATTACCACAACTACTACCACAAGGGTCCATTCAGTGATCTGCACATTCTGGAGGAGTTGTTCTCCGAGGGCTTCCTGGCGTTCACTCCGTCGAGGAAGGTCGGCAATGCCATCATATCCAGCTACGATGATCGGTGAGTGGTCGCTTGTGCTCTTCATGTTTGTTTAAACTAAACCAGAAAGAAGAAGAAGAAGAGGAAGAGGCATGCCTTTTATAAGATCAATTAAAAGACTTCTTTCAAATGAAGTCAACATCCTGACCTGAACATACTTTCCCACAATACCATTAACCTCAATATAATCTCAGTATATTTCTCCCCAAGCATTCATTCATCACCCATGCAACCCTGCACAGGTTCATCTTGAACCTAGCGACAGACGAGAATGGAGTGGTGATCTCCAATGACCAGTACCAAGATCTCTATGAAGAGGCCTGTTTCAGAAATACCATCCAAAACAGGTATTATTATCATTACCATCATCATTATCAACACCATCATCATCATCATTAACAAAATCAATACCATCATCATCAACATCATCATCATCATCATCATCATCATCATCATCATCATCATCATCAACAACATCAATACCATCATCATCAACAACAACGACACCACGACGGCAACGACAACACGACAGGATCTTACAGGTGACGTTCATAGGCGACAAAGTGATGTTCCCAGACGATCCGCTCGGCAAGAACGGTCCCACCCTAGATCAGTTTCTCACCAAGAGTTGGAGGTGGGATGGTTTGGGTTGGTGTGTGTTGGTGTGTGTTGCGGTGGGTTGGTGTGGTGGGTTGGTGTGGGTATGTTTGGCAGGTTGGTATGGTTGGTGCGTTGGTTCGGTTGGGTGAATCAAATAATGGGGTGAATTAAGATTAGTGTTAATTAATTAATCAATCAATCAATCATGAAAAGGGATTCAGCAGCTCCACCACCACCACCACACTCTTCCTCCGGCTGGAATGGCCATGGACAGAGGAGTGCCACGAGAGGCTCACGCAGTTCCTCCAGACACTACCGAAGATATCACAACACTTAATTATACAAGTGATAGTTAACATTTTTATTATTTATGGGTAAGATTTTTTAATTATAAATTTTTCTTTGTTGCATTTTGTATTATCAGTTACATTCTTTCAAGGTATAAGTCTTGTATAATATCGTAACCTATTCAATTATTGGTTTTGTATATTGAAGATGATTTTAGACCTTGCTGTCATGGCAAAGGACAATGAATTTCCAAGAACATTTGGAGTTTAAGAACAGCCAAAAGTTTTCCAATTGATTTTTCATCCTAGAAGTTTAATATTTTTAGAAAATAACACATGATGACAGTTTTGGAGTTCCGTAACTATAAGCAGCATTTGTAATCGTTATTTAAGTGATTTTGAGCTGATTCGGTCGTCTAAAACAGCAGTAAAAAAAGCAGACGACAATAATTTGTCGAAAATGTAAGTGCGTTAATAAATATTTATTCAGCATTCCAAATGGAGAATAAATAAAATTATCCAAATATATAAAATCTACTTATTCAACATACAACGATTTGAGAAAATATAAAAACTTGAAAACTAATATGAAAAGAAGAGAAGCAGAGAAAGTGCGAGAAAGAGAACGATGGAAAAGAGGGAGTTGGTTGTGGAGGAGGTTCCATTACACAAGGACTTCTCCTTGCAACAGTACACCTGGAGAGGAGGTCGTATGCTCATCAATGGAGTCTCCACGCACAAACAAACTTCAAACCACCTCATTACAGCATACCATAACATACGGTATACCATACTACAAGATACCATAGAAAAAGTACTACTAGAGCTGTAATACAATACCTGAAACTCGTCGGTCCATATGAACTCCTTGCTCTGGCAGTTGGGCGAACATCCTCTGTCGATCACGTCCTGCAGGCGGTCTATCTTGGTCACTCGCTTCTGTTTGGGCATGTTGAAATAGACGCTTTTTAAATGCTTTAAAAGGTTAACAGAATCCTATTCAAGTTGAAGAGCTAAAATTCTTTGGAGCTTCATCGAATAAGAAATCACAACAGCTAGTCGTAGATTTAAAGAAACTTCAGATCATTTTAAAGCGCTTAAACATCTCATCTTTAAGCCTAAAAGACATTCTCAAAGAAATCATCGTCTGCAACCTCACAGACTTCTCCCTTGTTGCACTCTTGCACGAAGGTGAAACCAAGGGCGGGCTTGAAGCAGTTGTTCGGGCGTAGTTGCTGACACCGTAGCAATTGAAACACTGCAGAGCTGACGTGCCTGGGTAAAGAAGCAAATGGTGGTGTGGAGTGAGAAAGATATAGTTAGATTTTGACCGTTTTAATAGCGTTTGACAAATTGTAGCTGATTGGATTGAGTTTGCGTTAATGGTTGTTTATAAGTGAGAGGAGTAGTGAAGAAAAGGAAGTGGAACGAGTGTGGAAAAGATGTTTAAAACGTTCGGAGGTTAATTATACGAAGTATCTCAATTAATTCATTAATTTAAATTGTTAATTATACGTGAATTTATCAATTAATCTTTAAAACAAAGCTCTACAAAAATTAATTCAATTATAGGATTACTTAAACAATAAATTATTAAGTCACTTGTGAATTTCAGAACCACTAGAAGTAGTATGTAATTCATTTTTTCCATCTTTTATGAATTATCCTTTGGATTATAAAACTCCAATGTATTCTCACCTGTGTTTTCTAAAAGTTACTCCAAGATTTTAGTTGTAAATAAAGAAATAATATTTATTTAAATGAAAGTATTATTGAAAAATTATATTTTATTTCAGAAACTTTAATTTTTGCCTTGTATCCTGATTAATTCAAAAGCTTTTGAATTAGATAAAAAGCGCTATACAAATTCCTGTGATTGATTTTTTGCTGATTAAGTTGAAAAGATTATTTTATTTATTGCGTCACAAATATGTATGTGCAAAAGTGAAAACTAAAATGTCGACGTGCAACAATATTAATAATGAAATAGCATTTTAAAAACAAAAATAATTTAATCGTTTAATATTAGTCTTTTAATTATTTATAATTATCATATTAGCTTTCTAAAATGTCGACGTGCAACAATATTAATAATGAAATAGCATTTTAAAAACAAAAATAATTTAATCGTTTAATATTAGTCTTTTAATTATTTATAATTATCATATTAGCTTTCTAAAATGTCGACGTGCAACAATATTAATAATGAAATAGCATTTTAAAAACAAAAATAATTTAATCGTTTAATATTAGTCTTTTAATTATTTATAATTATCATATTAGCTTTTTAAAATCCAGACCAACTACGCAGCGCACTTCAATAAATTGTATGAAAATGAGCAGTGTGTTAAGGCAAGGTACAAATAAATAGGCACTTTACAAATTAAATGACTACAAATTGATGACGTCAAGTTCTTGTGACGTCACAGTTGAGTTTGCATGACGTTCAGAGTGCACTTTGGTGAGCAGACGTAATCTCCTGCGTGGTTGCCATGGTTGCTCCTCAACAAGACATGCAATCGAGGTGGAGGAAGGTGTGCCAAATGATTGTAACAAATACGCCAGTTGACAACAATTTAACAAAAGCTGTTGCAAACAAATATATAACAAGAAAAATAGATACAAAAATATAAAAACTCAAACACTACAAGTTTCAAAAACTACAACAAAATAACAAAATGGCGTAAGATGCAAAGGAACGAACTCGTTGGAGGTTTCGATGGCCTGTGTGCTTTCGTGGTTAAACTCTTCCAAGAGTTGCGCCATCTTCCTGACGTCATCGGCATTCTGAGAGCTGATTGGTCGCATCGAGGAGAGCAGTTGATTGCTTTCTGCCAACAAGTCTGCAAGCTCCGCTGGTGTGGATGATGGTGATGATGATAATGATGATGATGATACGATGATGGTGATGATGATTATGAATAGGTTCAAGTCATTATAGTAGAATGAGCTTTCAGTGTTTATAATGACAGAAAACAAAAAAGCTCACCATGAAACTTCTCTTTCTCCTCACCACCACCACCACCTTCATCATCATCATCATCAGGAGTGTTGAACAAGTGAACGTTCTTGAAGTAGAGACTTTCTTTGGAGAGTTTTGATTGGGTGGTGAGTTCCTCGTTCAGGTGTAAAAACTCGTCCAGGTGAGAGTCAAAAGGGAGGAGGTGGGTGTACTGAAAGTGGAGTGGTGAGGGTGGAGTGGTGAAGGTGGAGTGGTGAGTGATTGTTATGAGTGATGAGTACATAACAATGAAAGGAACACTCATACCAGAACATCGATAGCCTTGTCGCATTTCTGCTTATTCTCCAAAACAGCCAATTGCCTCTGGACATCTAATGTGATCATTTCACAAATCCAATTAGAACCACGATTAATACCTTAATACCCTAATTTATTTATAAGATTAATTGCATTTAATTGTATAGCGCCCAACCTTCCAACTCCGAAGCCGTCTTGTCGTTCAGGCGATACAGCTTGTGCAGCTGGCACTTTGAAGATGGCGGTTTGAATGGTGACTCCAAAAAGCCCAAAAAATATGTCCAACTTCCACCACACACCCCCACTCTCCCTCACACACACACACACACACACACACACACACACACACACACACACACACACACACACACACACACACACACACACACACACACACACACACACACACACACACACACACACACACACAATCACACACACACACACACACCACAGCTTCTTGTTCCTGATTGGATAAGGCGGCCTCTAGTTTGGCGTCTGCATAGATGTACTGAATGTACCTGTTGTACATCAACCCAGTGTCTATTTGACCTCTTGATGATGATGCTGTCGTCAGGCCCGTCTGTGGTGGGTGGGTAGGTGGATTGATGTGATGGATGGATGGGAGAGTGTAATGGATAGGTGGATGGATGGATGGATAGGTGGATGAATGGATGGGTTAGAGGGAGGATGGATGAGACTATGGTAAAATTGAAACTACAAAATAGAAATACATTAAAATACAACGACGAAGATTATTAACGGGGCGTAAACCCTCACGAGATACAAGACCACTCATGATATTTGAGGTGGGTGATGCAAGAGAGGTGGAAGAGGTTGAAGAAAGGAATTAAGCTCACACACGGGCGCTTATGAATGCAAAACTCACCTTTGTGAGGGGGTTGGAGGCAGGGTGCAGGTTGGTGCCTGGTGGGTGTTGTGGTGCAGGATTCACAACGCATCATCATCATCATCTCCCCATCCCCATCATCATCATCATCATCACCTCCACCTCCCCATCACCATCACCACCACCTCCCCATCATCATCATCATCACCACCACCTCCCCATCATCATCACCATGACTCGACAGAGCCCAAATATAGTCAAACAACAGAATACGAGGCGCAACGAACTGTTGGACGAGTCGTTGTTGAGGCTTCCTGCAATGGCGGAGATGCCGCCACTTTGCAGGCACGAGGCGAACATGTTGGCGTCCTTATTGGTCGAGGAGAGGAAGTTCGGGGTCGATGACCCAATTCTTCTGGAGCCTTTTGATTGGTCACTGGGTGCTTTGGTGAAGAGAGGGGGCCTGGTGAGTTTGGGTGGGAGGATTGGAGTGAAGGTGTGCGTGGATGGATGACTATGTGCTTGTGTGGATGGATGACTATGTGCTTGTGTGGATGGATGACTATGTGCTTGTGTGGATGGATGACTATGTGCTTGTGTGGATGGATGACTATGTGCTTGTGTGGATGGATGACTATGTGCTTGAGCGGATGGATGACTATGTGCTTGTGTGGATGGATGACTATGTGCTTGTGTGGATGGATGACTATGTGCTTGTGTGGATGGATGACTATGTGCTTGTGTGGATGGATGACTATGTGCTTGTGTGGATGGATGACTATGTGCTTGTGTGGATGGATGACTATGTGCTTGTGTGGATGGATGACTATGTGCTTGTGTGGATGGATGACTATGTGCTTGTGTGGATGGATGACTATGTGCTTGAGTGGATGGATGACTATGTGCTTGTGTGGATGGATGACTATGTGCTTGTGTGGATGGATGACTATGTGCTTGTGTGGATGGATGACTATGTGCTTGTGTGGATGGATGACTATGTGCTTGTGTGGATGGATGACTATGTGCTTGTGTGGATGGATGACTATGTGCTTGTGTGGATGGATGACTATGTGCTTGTGTGGATGGATGACTATGTGCTTGTGTGGATGGATGACTATGTGCTTGAGCGGATGGATGACTATGTGCTTGTGTGGATGGATGACTATGTGCTTGTGTGGATGGATGACTATGTGCTTGTGTGGATGGATGACTATGTGCTTGTGTGGATGGATGACTATGTGCTTGTGTGGATGGATGACTATGTGCTTGTGTGGATGGATGACTATGTGCTTGTGTGGATGGATGACTATGTGCTTGTGTGGATGGATGACTATGTGCTTGTGTGGATGGATGACTATGTGCTTGTGTGGATGGATGACTATGTGCTTGTGTGGATGGATGACTATGTGCTTGTGTGGATGGATGACTATGTGCTTGAGTGGATGGATGACTATGTGCTTGAGCGGATGGATGGCTATGTGCTTGTGTGTCTAGTTGTGTGTGTGTTTGTGCGTCTTGTGTGTGTGGTGCTTGTGTGGTGAGTTGTTGTGATATGCTTTCTTGTGAGCGTGTTGTTTGTTGTTGTTGTAGTGTTGAGTTATGCAGTGAAGACGTAGTTGCAAGTTGCAGAAGACAAATAGGTGTGTCTAACAGCTTGCTTGGCGCCATCTTCCCTCTGCCAGAAACTGCTTTAATAGGAAAATAATTGATGATAATTAATTCATGGTGATGATGGTAATAATTAATTGATCATGATTATGATAATTAATTGATGATCAGGATATTACTTATGCTATTGAATTGATTAATCCTCCAGGCACCTCATCATTCATCCTCCAATTCTCAAGTCATCATCATCATTACAACAACAACAAGACGTACAACAATTACACACAACACAATAAATGCAAAGCCCCAAAGGCGAAGGCAGATGAATGCATTGAAGATGCAATGGTCACCGACCTTTCAGACTCGACGGCCTTCTGAGCCCCTTTCTAGCAATGTTGTTGTTGTTGGGAGGACCATTGCTGTTGTTGTTGTTGGGAGGACCATTGCTGTTGTTGTTGTTGGGAGGACCATTGCTGTTGTTGTTGTTGGGAGGACCATTGCTGTTGTTGTTGTTGGGAGGGCCATTGCTGTTGTTGTTGTTGGGAGGACCATTGCTGTTGTTGTTGTTGGGAGGACCATTGCTGTTGTTGTTGTTGGGAGGACCATTGCTGTTGTTGTTGTTGGGAGGACCATTGCTGTTGTTGTTGTTGGGAGGGCCATTGCTGTTGTTGTTGTTGGGAGGGCCATTGCTGTTGTTGTTGTTGGGAGGGCCATTGCTGTTGTTGTTGTTGGGAGGACCATTGCTGTTGTTGTTGTTGGGAGGGCCATTGCTGTTGTTGTTGTTGGGAGGGCCATTGCTGTTGTTGTTGTTGGGAGGGCCATTGCTGTCGTTGTTGTTGGGAGGGCCATTGCTGTTGTTGTTAAAATTGTCATTGCTGTTGTTGAGAGTTTTCTTTTCATTAAAAATGCTTCTTTTTCTGATCAAGTGAACGTTATCGGAGTTCTTGGAGTTGTTGCTGTTATTTTTTAGGTTGTTGAAGTTGTTTCTATTGGCTAAGTTTTTGTTGGCAGAATTATTAATGATATTATTTGAATTACTTTTATTATTTAAATTATTATTATTACTATTATTTTTATTTAAAGTATTATTATTATTAATATTATTGTTTTTATTATTACTGTTGTTTGCAAGCACACCACTGAAGGCCTTAAGTGGTGCCCTGGCCGTCTGCATGTATCTCGAGGCGACTGTCACGACTGCATGTGGTGGTGGTGGTGATGATGTTGATGATGGATGTTTAATATAGACTGCATGTGTGGTGGTGATGATGTTTATTTAATAGAGACTGGATGCAGTGGTATACATAAAAAAAAGACCTTTATATAGAATAAAATAGGATTTTATGGTTGATATATTTAAGCATATATTCAATAACAACAGATAAGAATGTAAATAATGCAAATGAAATTAAGTATTGAAAAATAAAATATGTGGCATACAGATTAAGACAACATTATCCTGCTCTATATAGCATCTTTATGCACCATGTGACAATACCTTTCTTCTTCTTGACGACCTCCTTGACCACTGCCTCTGTCCCTGCTGTAGTCACATCCTCTGCTGTGTAATTGTAACAATCATCATCAGGAGTGTTGAACAAGTGAACGTTCTTGAAGTAGAGACTTTCTTTGGAGAGTTTTGATTGGGTGGTGAGTTCCTCGTTCAGGTGTAAAAACTCGTCCAGGTGAGAGTCAAAAGGGAGGAGGTGGGTGTACTGAAAGTGGAGTGGTGAGGGTGGAGTGGTGAGGGTGAAGTGGTGAAGGTGGAGTGGTGAGTGATTGTTATGAGTGATGAGCACATAACAATGAAAGGAACACTCATACCAGAACATCGATAGCCTTGTCGCATTTCTGCTTATTCTCCAAAACAGCCAATTGCCTCTGAACATCTAATGTGATCATTTCACAAATCCAATTAGAACCACGATTAATACCTTAATACCCTAATTTATTTATAAGATTAATTGCATTTAATTGTATAGCGCCCAACCTTCCAACTCCGAAGCCGTCTTGTCGTTCAGGCGATACAGCTTGTGCAGCTGGCACTTTGAAGATGGCGGTTTGAATGGTGACTCCAAAAAGCCCAAAAAATATGTCCAACTTCCACCACACACCCCCACACCCCCACTCTCCCTCACACACACACACACACACACACACACACACACACACACACACACACACACACACACACACACACACACACACACACACACACACACACACACACACCACAGCTTCTTGTTCCTGATTGGATAAGGCGGCCTTTAGTTTGGCGTCTGCATAGATGTACTGAATGTACCTGTTGTACATCAACCCAGTGTCTATTTGACCTCTTGATGATGATGCTGTCGTCAGGCCCGTCTGTGGTGGGTGGGTAGGTGGATTGATGTGATGGATGGATGGGAGAGTGTAATGGATAGGTGGATGGATGGATGGATAGGTGGATGAATGGATGGGTTAGAGGGAGGATGGATGAGACTATGGTAAAATTGAAACTACAAAATAGAAATACATTAAAATACAACGACGAAGATTATTAACGGGGCGTAAACCCTCACGAGATACAAGACCACTCATGATATTTGAGGTGGGTGATGCAAGAGAGGTGGAAGAGGTTGAAGAAAGGAATTAAGCTCACACACGGGCGCTTATGAATGCAAAACTCACCTTTGTGAGGGGGTTGGAGGCAGGGTGCAGGTTGGTGCCTGGTGGGTGTTGTGGTGCAGGATTCACAACGCATCATCATCATCATCTCCCCATCCCCATCATCATCATCATCATCACCTCCACCTCCCCATCACCATCACCACCACCTCCCCATCATCATCATCATCACCACCACCTCCCCATCATCATCACCATGACTCGACAGAGCCCAAATATAGTCAAACAACAGAATACGAGGCGCAACGAACTGTTGGACGAGTCGTTGTTGAGGCTTCCTGCAATGGCGGAGATGCCGCCACTTTGCAGGCACGAGGCGAACATGTTGGCGTCCTTATTGGTCGAGGAGAGGAAGTTCGGGGTCGATGACCCAATTCTTCTGGAGCCTTTTGATTGGTCACTGGGTGCTTTGGTGAAGAGAGGGGGCCTGGTGAGTTTGGGTGGGAGGATTGGAGTGAAGGTGTGCGTGGATGGATGACTATGTGCTTGTGTGGATGGATGACTATGTGCTTGTGTGGATGGATGACTATGTGCTTGTGTGGATGGATGACTATGTGCTTGTGTGGATGGATGACTATGTGCTTGTGTGGATGGATGACTATGTGCTTGTGTGGATGGATGACTATGTGCTTGTGTGGATGGATGGCTATGTGCTTGAGTGGATGGATGGCTATGTGCTTGAGCGGATGGATGGCTATGTGCTTGTGTGTCTAGTTGTGTGTGTGTTTGTGCGTCTTGTGTGTGTGGTGCTTGTGTGGTGAGTTGTTGTGAAATGCTTTCTTGTGAGCGTGTTGTTTGTTGTTGTTGTAGTGTTGAGTTATGCAGTGAAGACGTAGTTGCAAGTTGCAGAAGACAAATAGGTGCGTCTAACAGCTTGCTTGGCGCCATCTTCCCTCTGCCAGAAACTGCTTTAATAGGAAAATAATTGATGATAATTAATTCATGGTGATGATGGTAATAATTAATTGATCATGATTATGATAATTAATTGATGATCAGGATATTACTTATGCTATTGAATTGATTAATCCTCCAGGCACCTCATCATTCATCCTCCAATTCTCAAGTCATCATCATCATTACAACAACAACAAGACGTACAACAATTACACACAACACAATAAATGCAAAGCCCCAAAGGCGAAGGCAGATGAATGCATTGAAGATGCAATGGTCACCGACCTTTCAGACTCGACGGCCTTCTGAGCCCCTTTCTAGCAATGTTGTTGTTGTTGGGAGGACCATTGCTGTTGTTGTTGTTGGGAGGACCATTGCTGTTGTTGTTGTTGGGAGGGCCATTGCTGTTGTTGTTGTTGGGAGGACCATTGCTGTTGTTGTTGTTGGGAGGACCATTGCTGTTGTTGTTGTTGGGAGGACCATTGCTGTTGTTGTTGTTGGGAGGGCCATTGCTGTTGTTGTTGTTGGGAGGACCATTGCTGTTGTTGTTGTTGGGAGGACCATTGCTGTTGTTGTTGTTGGGAGGACCATTGCTGTTGTTGTTGTTGGGAGGACCATTGCTGTTGTTGTTGTTGGGAGGGCCATTGCTGTTGTTGTTGTTGGGAGGGCCATTGCTGTTGTTGTTGTTGGGAGGGCCATTGCTGTTGTTGTTGTTGGGAGGACCATTGCTGTTGTTGTTGTTGGGAGGGCCATTGCTGTTGTTGTTGTTGGGAGGGCCATTGCTGTTGTTGTTGTTGGGAGGGCCATTGCTGTCGTTGTTGTTGGGAGGGCCATTGCTGTTGTTGTTAAAATTGTCATTGCTGTTGTTGAGAGTTTTCTTTTCATTAAAAATGCTTCTTTTTCTGATCAAGTGAACGTTATCGGAGTTCTTGGAGTTGTTGCTGTTATTTTTTAGGTTGTTGAAGTTGTTTCTATTGGCTAAGTTTTTGTTGGCAGAATTATTAATGATATTATTTGAATTACTTTTATTATTTAAATTATTATTATTACTATTATTTTTATTTAAAGTATTATTATTATTAATATTATTGTTTTTATTATTACTGTTGTTTGCAAGCACACCACTGAAGGCCTTAAGTGGTGCCCTGGCCGTCTGCATGTATCTCGAGGCGACTGTCACGACTGCATGTGGTGGTGGTGGTGATGATGTTGATGATGGATGTTTAATATAGACTGCATGTGTGGTGGTGATGATGTTTATTTAATAGAGACTGGATGCAGTGGTATACATAAAAAAAAGACCTTTATATAGAATAAAATAGGATTTTATGGTTGATATATTTAAGCATATATTCAATAACAACAGATAAGAATGTAAATAATGCAAATGAAATTAAGTATTGAAAAATAAAATATGTGGCATACAGATTAAGACAACATTATCCTGCTCTATATAGCATCTTTATGCACCATGTGACAATACCTTTCTTCTTCTTGACGACCTCCTTGACCACTGCCTCTGTCCCTGCTGTAGTCACATCCTCTGCTGTGTAATTGTAACAATCATCATCAGGAGTGTTGAACAAGTGAACGTTCTTGAAGTAGAGACTTTCTTTGGAGAGTTTTGATTGGGTGGTGAGTTCCTCGTTCAGGTGTAAAAACTCGTCCAGGTGAGAGTCAAAAGGGAGGAGGTGGGTGTACTGAAAGTGGAGTGGTGAGGGTGGAGTGGTGAGGGTGAAGTGGTGAAGGTGGAGTGGTGAGTGATTGTTATGAGTGATGAGTACATAACAATGAAAGGAACACTCATACCAGAACATCGATAGCCTTGTCGCATTTCTGCTTATTCTCCAAAACAGCCAATTGCCTCTGAACATCTAATGTGATCATTTCACAAATCCAATTAGAACCACGATTAATACCTTAATACCCTAATTTATTTATAAGATTAATTGCATTTAATTGTATAGCGCCCAACCTTCCAACTCCGAAGCCGTCTTGTCGTTCAGGCGATACAGCTTGTGCAGCTGGCACTTTGAAGATGGCGGTTTGAATGGTGACTCCAAAAAGCCCAAAAAATATGTCCAACTTCCACCACACACCCCCACACCCCCACTCTCCCTCACACACACACACACACACACACACACACACACACACACACACACACACACACACACACACACACACACACACACACACACACACACACACACACACCACAGCTTCTTGTTCCTGATTGGATAAGGCGGCCTCTAGTTTGGCGTCTGCATAGATGTACTGAATGTACCTGTTGTACATCAACCCAGTGTCTATTTGACCTCTTGATGATGATGCTGTCGTCAGGCCCGTCTGTGGTGGGTGGGTAGGTGGATTGATGTGATGGATGGATGGGAGAGTGTAATGGATAGGTGGATGGATGGATGGATAGGTGGATGAATGGATGGGTTAGAGGGAGGATGGATGAGACTATGGTAAAATTGAAACTACAAAATAGAAATACATTAAAATACAACGACGAAGATTATTAACGGGGCGTAAACCCTCACGAGATACAAGACCACTCATGATATTTGAGGTGGGTGATGCAAGAGAGGTGGAAGAGGTTGAAGAAAGGAATTAAGCTCACACACGGGCGCTTATGAATGCAAAACTCACCTTTGTGAGGGGGTTGGAGGCAGGGTGCAGGTTGGTGCCTGGTGGGTGTTGTGGTGCAGGATTCACAACGCATCATCATCATCATCTCCCCATCCCCATCATCATCATCATCATCACCTCCACCTCCCCATCACCATCACCACCACCTCCCCATCATCATCATCATCACCACCACCTCCCCATCATCATCACCATGACTCGACAGAGCCCAAATATAGTCAAACAACAGAATACGAGGCGCAACGAACTGTTGGACGAGTCGTTGTTGAGGCTTCCTGCAATGGCGGAGATGCCGCCACTTTGCAGGCACGAGGCGAACATGTTGGCGTCCTTATTGGTCGAGGAGAGGAAGTTCGGGGTCGATGACCCAATTCTTCTGGAGCCTTTTGATTGGTCACTGGGTGCTTTGGTGAAGAGAGGGGGCCTGGTGAGTTTGGGTGGGAGGATTGGAGTGAAGGTGTGCGTGGATGGATGACTATGTGCTTGTGTGGATGGATGACTATGTGCTTGTGTGGATGGATGACTATGTGCTTGTGTGGATGGATGACTATGTGCTTGTGTGGATGGATGACTATGTGCTTGTGTGGATGGATGACTATGTGCTTGTGTGGATGGATGACTATGTGCTTGTGTGGATGGATGACTATGTGCTTGAGTGGATGGATGGCTATGTGCTTGAGCGGATGGATGGCTATGTGCTTGTGTGTCTAGTTGTGTGTGTGTTTGTGCGTCTTGTGTGTGTGGTGCTTGTGTGGTGAGTTGTTGTGAAATGCTTTCTTGTGAGCGTGTTGTTTGTTGTTGTTGTAGTGTTGAGTTATGCAGTGAAGACGTAGTTGCAAGTTGCAGAAGACAAATAGGTGCGTCTAACAGCTTGCTTGGCGCCATCTTCCCTCTGCCAGAAACTGCTTTAATAGGAAAATAATTGATGATAATTAATTCATGGTGATGATGGTAATAATTAATTGATCATGATTATGATAATTAATTGATGATCAGGATATTACTTATGCTATTGAATTGATTAATCCTCCAGGCACCTCATCATTCATCCTCCAATTCTCAAGTCATCATCATCATTACAACAACAACAAGACGTACAACAATTACACACAACACAATAAATGCAAAGCCCCAAAGGCGAAGGCAGATGAATGCATTGAAGATGCAATGGTCACCGACCTTTCAGACTCGACGGCCTTCTGAGCCCCTTTCTAGCAATGTTGTTGTTGTTGGGAGGACCATTGCTGTTGTTGTTGTTGGGAGGACCATTGCTGTTGTTGTTGGGAGGGCCATTGCTGTTGTTGTTGTTGGGAGGACCATTGCTGTTGTTGTTGTTGGGAGGACCATTGCTGTTGTTGTTGTTGGGAGGGCCATTGCTGTTGTTGTTGTTGGGAGGACCATTGCTGTTGTTGTTGTTGGGAGGGCCATTGCTGTTGTTGTTGTTGGGAGGACCATTGCTGTTGTTGTTGTTGGGAGGACCATTGCTGTTGTTGTTGTTGGGAGGGCCATTGCTGTTGTTGTTGTTGGGAGGGCCATTGCTGTCGTTGTTGTTGGGAGGACCATTGCTGTTGTTGTTGTTGGGAGGGCCATTGCTGTTGTTGTTGTTGGGAGGGCCATTGCTGTTGTTGTTGTTGGGAGGACCATTGCTGTTGTTGTTGTTGGGAGGGCCATTGCTGTTGTTGTTGTTGGGAGGGCCATTGCTGTCGTTGTTGTTGGGAGGGCCATTGCTGTTGTTGTTAAAATTGTCATTGCTGTTGTTGAGAGTTTTCTTTTCATTAAAAATGCTTCTTTTACTGATCAAGTGAACGTTATCGGAGTTGTTGGAGTTGTTGCTGTTATTTTTTAGGTTGTTGAAGTTGTTTCTATTGGCTAAGTTTTTGTTGGCAGAATTATTAATGATATTATTCGAATTACTTTTATTATTTAAATTATTATTATTACTATTATTTTTATTTAAAGTATTATTATTATTATTAATATTATTGTTTTTATTATTACTGTTGTTTGCAAGCACACCACTGAAGGCCTTAAGTGGTGCCCTGGCCGTCTGCATGTATCTCGAGGCGACTGTCACGACTGCATGTGGTGGTGGTGGTGATGATGTTGATGATGGATGTTTAATATAGACTGCATGGGTGGTGGTGATGATGTTTATTTAATAGAGACTGGATGCAGTGGTATACATAAAAAAAAGACCTTTATATAGAATAAAATAGGATTTTATGGTTGATATATTTAAGCATATATTCAATAACAACAGATAAGAATGTAAATAATGCAAATGAAATTAAGTATTGAAAAATAAAATATGTGGCATACAGATTAAGACAACATTATCCTGCTCTATATAGCATCTTTATGCACCATGTGACAATACCTTTCTTCTTCTTGACGACCTCCTTGACCACTGCCTCTGTCCCTGCTGTAGTCACATCCTCTGCTGTGTAATTGTAACAAGAAAATGAATAAAAATAGGTAAAGGAAAAAAAAAACAGAATAAATTAATGTATATTATTAATAAAAGCATGATAATGATACTCATAATTATCATTATGCAACCATCATCATCATCATCATCATCATCATCAATAGCATTAGTACCTTCTTCTTCTCCTTTGCACTCACCCAGTCTGCAGATGCCTTCAATGCCAGAATCTGATCCTTTGTGACTGTAGCCATCATCATCGTTGTTGTTCATACTACCATTAACATCATTGTTACTTTGGTTACCATCCTTATTATTACTATCATTATTATTAATATTATTATTATTATCATTGTCATCGTTGTCATGCAATGGCTTCATGTGCTTGACGACCCTGGCAGGCGGGTGCACAATCGACATCGTCACCTCCACCTCACTCCCACCCCTCCTCTTGCTGCCACTGCCACTGCCGCCATTGTCACTATCTTTCGCCTCAAACAGGTATATGTGGTCCTTGCATGGCTGTGTGTGTGTGTTTGTGTGTGTATTAAAGTGAATTAATAAGATATTTAATCATCAGATGACTAATGACAACATACAATAAGTTTCTTTTCGCTGACAGAATGTTTAGGGGTAGGTCTGTTGGTAAAAAAATACAAGTTTTTGTTGAAAAATAATAAAATTTACTAAAGGATGCATTTCATTAATTTCATCATGCCTTAAAAATGCTTACTTTTGAGTTGGAGTTAAAGGAGTTCTGTTCTTTTTTTGGAGAGTTTGCTTATCATCTGGGAATTGTAAAAAATATCACTTTTTCAATATTCAGATTAATGCATTTAAGATGCAATGGTCACCGACCTTTCAGACTCGACGGCCTTCTGAGCCCCTTTCTAGCAATGTTGTTGTTGTTGGGAGGACCATTGCTGTTGTTGTTGTTGGGAGGACCATTGCTGTTGTTGTTGTTGGGAGGACCATTGCTGTTGTTGTTGTTGGGAGGGCCATTGCTGTTGTTGTTGTTGGGAGGACCATTGCTGTTGTTGTTGTTGGGAGGACCATTGCTGTTGTTGTTGTTGGGAGGACCATTGCTGTTGTTGTTGTTGGGAGGGCCATTGCTGTTGTTGTTGTTGGGAGGGCCATTGCTGTTGTTGTTGTTGGGAGGACCATTGCTGTTGTTGTTGTTGGGAGGGCCATTGCTGTTGTTGTTGTTGGGAGGACCATTGCTGTTGTTGTTGTTGGGAGGACCATTGCTGTTGTTGTTGTTGGGAGGGCCATTGCTGTTGTTGTTGTTGGGAGGACCATTGCTGTTGTTGTTGTTGGGAGGACCATTGCTGTTGTTGTTGTTGGGAGGGCCATTGCTGTTGTTGTTGTTGGGAGGACCATTGCTGTTGTTGTTGTTGGGAGGGCCATTGCTGTTGTTGTTGTTGGAAGGGCCATTGCTGTTGTTGTTGTTGGGAGGGCCATTGCTGTTGTTGTTGTTGGGAGGACCATTGCTGTTGTTGTTGTTGGGAGGGCCATTGCTGTTGTTGTTGTTGGGAGGACCATTGCTGTTGTTGTTGTTGGGAGGGCCATTGCTGTTGTTGTTGTTGGGAGGGCCATTGCTGTTGTTGTTGTTGGGAGGGCCATTGCTGTTGTTGTTAAAATTGTCATTGCTGTTGTTGTTGTTGGGAGGACCATTGCTGTTGTTGTTGTTGGGAGGGCCATTGCTGTTGTTGTTGTTGGGAGGACCATTGCTGTTGTTGTTGTTGGGAGGGCCATTGCTGTTGTTGTTGTTGGGAGGGCCATTGCTGTTGTTGTTGTTGGGAGGACCATTGCTGTTGTTGTTGTTGGGAGGGCCATTGCTGTTGTTGTTGTTGGGAGGACCATTGCTGTTGTTGTTGTTGGGAGGGCCATTGCTGTTGTTGTTGTTGGGAGGGCCATTGCTGTCGTTGTTGTTGGGAGGGCCATTGCTGTTGTTGTTAAAATTGTCATTGCTGTTGTTGAGAGTTTTCTTTTCATTAAAAATGCTTCTTTTACTGATCAAGTGAACGTTATCGGAGTTGTTGGAGTTGTTGCTGTTATTTTTTAGGTTGTTGAAGTTGTTTCTATTGGCTAAGTTTTTGTTGGCAGAATTATTAATGATATTATTCGAATTACTTTTATTATTTAAATTATTATTATTACTATTATTTTTATTTAAAGTATTATTATTATTAATATTATTGTTTTTATTATTACTGTTGTTTGCAAGCACACTATTGAAGGCCTTAAGTGGTGCCCTGGCCGTCTGCATGTATCTCGAGGCGACTGTCACGACTGCATGTGGTGGTGGTGGTGATGATGTTGATGATGGATGTTTAATATAGACTGCATGTGTGGTGGTGATGATGTTTATTTAATAGAGACTGGATGCAGTGGTATACATAAAAAAAAGACCTTTATATAGAATAAAATAGGATTTTATGGTTGATATATTTAAGCATATATTCAATAACAACAGATAAGAATGTAAATAATGCAAATGAAATTAAGTATTGAAAAATAAAATATGTGGCATACAGATTAAGACAACATTATCCTGCTCTATATAGCATCTTTATGCACCATGTGACAATACCTTTCTTCTTCTTGACGACCTCCTTGACCACTGCCTCTGTCCCTGCTGTAGTCACATCCTCTGCTGTGTAATTGTAACAAGAAAATGAATAAAAATAGGTAAATGAAAAAAAAAACAGAATAAATTAATGTATATTATTAATAAAAGCATGATAATGATACTCATAATTATCATTATGCAACCATCATCATCATCATCATCATCATCATCAATAGCATTAGTACCTTCTTCTTCTCCTTTGCACTCACCCAGTCTGCAGATGCCTTCAATGCCAGAATCTGATCCTTTGTGACTGTAGCCATCATCATCGTTGTTGTTCATACTACCATTAACATCATTGTTACTTTGGTTACCATCCTTATTATTACTATCATTATTATTAATATTATTATTATTATCATTGTCATCGTTGTCATGCAATGGCTTCATGTGCTTGACGACCCTGGCAGGCGGGTGCACAATCGACATCGTCACCTCCACCTCACTCCCACCCCTCCTCTTGCTGCCACTGCCACTGCCGCCATTGTCACTATCTTTCGCCTCAAACAGGTATATGTGGTCCTTGCATGGCTGTGTGTGTGTGTTTGTGTGTGTATTAAAGTGAATTAATAAGATATTTAATCATCAGATGACTAATGACAACATACAATAAGTTTCTTTTCGCTGACAGCATGTTTAGGGGTAGGTCTGTTGGTAAAAAAATACAAGTTTTTGTTGAAAAATAATAAAATTTACTAAAGGATGCATTTCATTAATTTCATCATGCCTTAAAAATGCTTACTTTTGAGTTGGAGTTAAAGGAGTTCTGTTCTTTTTTTGGAGAGTTTGCTTATCATCTGGGAATTGTAAAAAATATCACTTTTTCAATATTCAGATTAATGCATTTAAGATGCAATGGTCACCGACCTTTCAGACTCGACGGCCTTCTGAGCCCCTTTCTAGCAATGTTGTTGTTGTTGGGAGGACCATTGCTGTTGTTGTTGTTGGGAGGACCATTGCTGTTGTTGTTGTTGGGAGGACCATTGCTGTTGTTGTTGTTGGGAGGGCCATTGCTGTTGTTGTTGTTGGGAGGACCATTGCTGTTGTTGTTGTTGGGAGGACCATTGCTGTTGTTGTTGTTGGGAGGACCATTGCTGTTGTTGTTGTTGGGAGGGCCATTGCTGTTGTTGTTGTTGGGAGGGCCATTGCTGTTGTTGTTGTTGGGAGGACCATTGCTGTTGTTGTTGTTGGGAGGGCCATTGCTGTTGTTGTTAAAATTGTCATTGCTGTTGTTGAGAGTTTTCTTTTCATTAAAAATGCTTCTTTTACTGATCAAGTGAACGTTATCGGAGTTGTTGCTGTTATTTTTTAGGTTGTTGAAGTTGTTTCTATTGGCTAAGTTTTTGTTGGCAGAATTATTAATGATATTATTCGAATTACTTTTATTATTTAAATTATTATTATTACTATTATTTTTATTTAAAGTATTATTATTATTAATATTATTGTTTTTATTATTACTGTTGTTTGCAAGCACACTATTGAAGGCCTTAAGTGGTGCCCTGGCCGTCTGCATGTATCTCGAGGCGACTGTCACGACTGCATGTGGTGGTGGTGGTGATGATGTTGATGATGGATGTTTAATATAGACTGCATGTGTGGTGGTGATGATGTTTATTTAATAGAGACTGGATGCAGTGGTATACATAAAAAAAAGACCTTTATATAGAATAAAATAGGATTTTATGGTTGATATATTTAAGCATATATTCAATAACAACAGATAAGAATGTAAATAATGCAAATGAAATTAAGTATTGAAAAATAAAATATGTGGCATACAGATTAAGACAACATTATCCTGCTCTATATAGCATCTTTATGCACCATGTGACAATACCTTTCTTCTTCTTGACGACCTCCTTGACCACTGCCTCTGTCCCTGCTGTAGTCACATCCTCTGCTGTGTAATTGTAACAAGAAAATGAATAAAAATAGGTAAATGAAAAAAAAACAGAATAAATTAATGTATATTATTAATAAAAGCATGATAATGATACTCATAATTATCATTATGCAACCATCATCATCATCATCATCATCAATAGCATTAGTACCTTCTTCTTCTCCTTTGCACTCACCCAGTCTGCAGATGCCTTCAATGCCAGAATCTGATCCTTTGTGACTGTAGCCATCATCATCGTTGTTGTTCATACTACCATTAACATCATTGTTACTTTGGTTACCATCCTTATTATTACTATCATTATTATTAATATTATTATTATTATCATTGTCATCGTTGTCATGCAATGGCTTCATGTGCTTGACGACCCTGGCAGGCGGGTGCACAATCGACATCGTCACCTCCACCTCACTCCCACCCCTCCTCTTGCTGCCACTGCCACTGCCGCCATTGTCACTATCTTTCTCCTCAAACAGGTATATGTGGTCCTTGCATGGCTGTGTGTGTGTGTTTGTGTGTGTATTAAAGTGAATTAATAAGATATTTAATCATCAGATGACTAATGACAACATACAATAAGTTTCTCTTCGCTGACAGCATGTTTAGGGGTAGCTCTGTTGGTAAAAAAAAATACAAGTTTTTGTTGAAAAATAATAAAATTTACTAAAGGATGCATTTCATTAATTTCATCATGCCTTAAATATGCCTACTTTTGAGTTGGAGTTAAAGGAGTTCTGTTCTTTTTTTGGAGAGTTTGCTTATCATCTGAGAATTGTAAAAAATATCACTTTTTCAATATTCAGTATGTGCATTTAAACTAATTTAAAAAACGGAAAAATGTATAGGCAAGAATTACGTTTGGGTTGAGTCGCTTTGGGTATTTTAGTTATTAAAGCGGGCTTGGCCAGTAACTGTGAAGTTACTGATTTTCTGAAATAGAAAAAAGATTAATATATCAAATAAATTGAAATAATATTTTACAAACCTATTTTCTTTTTTTATTTCAAAGTCAGACGGTTTTGTATTCATTTTCGGCAAAAACTTTTTTGATCCATATTCGCGGTATAATTTTGTAAAATGTAGAAAGATTATAAAACGATTAAGATAAGAAGTTTTAAATATTTAGTTATTTATAAAATTGATATAAATTTATGTTTTTAATAAAAAAAGACTTTGAAATTATATAATTTTAGAATTTAGTTTAAAGAACCAGTACTAACTTTCATAGAGTTATGAACTTAAGGAACAATACGTTTAATCATTAACAGAACAGTGAAATTTTAACATAATATAAAAATATATTAATCTTTATTGCCGTTGAAAAAGCCTTCACTTTTCTAAATTAATTGAAATATGCAACACAGGCATAATTTTGGCGGGTTTGCTGTTCTGTTGGAAAAAGGGCTAGAGCATCAAAATTTTTACATCAGATAAAATAATGATTAATCTTCATTGCAGTGAAAAAAACCACTTTACTGGATTATTTGCCACGTGATTGATAAAACAGTGATCTAATTGAAATATGCAAAATAGGCATATCTTTGGCGGGTTTGCTGTTCTGTTGGAAAAAGTGCTAGAGCATCGAAATTTGTACATTATATAAAAGAATGATTAATCTTCATTGCAGTGAAAAAAAACCCACTTTACTAAATTAGTTGCCACGTGATTAATAAAACTGTATGTAACATAGGCATATCTTTGGCGGGTTTGCTGTTCTGTTGGAAAAAGGGCTAGAGCATCAAAATTGTTACATCATATAAAAGAATGATTAATCTTCATTGCAGTAAAAAAAACCCACTTTACTGAATTAGTTGCCACGTGATTGATAAAACAGTGATCTTATTGGCATAATTTTGGCGGGTTTGCTGTTCTGTTGCAAAGATTTCTAGAGCATCGAAATTTGTAAAATATATAAAGGAATAGTTAATCTTCACCCTGGTATAAAAAAAACAAATTAATTATCGAAATTAGTTATCGAAATTAGTTGTCAAGTTAGTTCCCGCGCTTTTGAAAAAATTAAGAAATGTCTTGTCATGACTGTTCTAGTAAGCATTTCTAAAGCAGTGAAAGTTTTAAAATAATATATAAATAAAATTGAAAAATTAATTAATTGCTATTTTATTGAAATTACAAAGAAAAGAATTGAAAGCAATCACTTTCCGAAGCAAAAACGCTACAGCACTTGTTGCTGTATATATAGGCAAGACTCTAAACAAAGACTATAATAGTAAATATGTAAAAGATTTAAAATAATTTTTTTTTAATACTTAAAATTATTATTTTCAACATTTAAAGAAATGTTAACACAATATTTATTAAATGATCTTTTCGATATGCTTTTAATATCGGATCACACCAAAAGCGCTTGAACCTACAGCCTGAAAATTAGCATATTTAAAGAGCTGTGCGACTACCTACTTAAAAGTGATCTTCATTAAAGCAGGGATGTTAGAGGAGGTAAGTTAATAGAAAATAAATACAAAAAAATATCACCTTTGAAAAAATTTACGAAATAGATCTTAAAAAATATTTTTTAACCACATCGAACTTTGGGTCAGGGTTAAGGTCTGATTCGTTGAAGGATTATTTTTGATAAGGGCTATTTCGTCCAAGGTCTATTTTAGGTGAGGTCCCTAATTTTGTCCCTAATTCAATAAATCAATCAAATAAATTTCTATAGCGCTCTTTCATAAAACTCAAGAGCACTCGGAAGGGTCCTAAAGAGAATAAACGGACGCTGAAGACATTAATACATCTCAAGATTTAATATCGAAAAAGTGAGTAAGTGAGTAAGGCATAGACTGTAAGCCAGCTGGTTCTTGGTGGCTTGGATGTTGCTGAGATGCAAGCCAGTTATTGGGCACTTGATTGATGTGGTATAACATTGAGAAGGCCGGAACATACAAAAAGGTTGTACATGATGGTGAATGAGTGAGTGAGGTTGCATGCATGATGGTCTACAGTAGTCTACAGTATACGTTGGCTGGTAAGCAGGTGAGAGATGGCATGAGTGTACGCATCAAGCAGTGGTGAGTAGATACGCCTGATATATCTTCTTAAAAATATAAATTAATAAACCAGAAACGTCTCAAAATAAATACTTTCGCGGCTAGTGGAACAAGGACGTGTAGCACAGAGGTCAAACAACAGAGGTCAAGCAGTGCCAGGTCGACAGCCAGTCATGATAACTCGACAGAAGCATAGGAAGATGGCGATGGTGGTGGTGATGGTGGTGATGATGATGGTGGTGGTGATGATGATGATGGTGGTGATGATGATGATGATGGTGGTGATGATGATCGAATTGGAAGATGATGACGATAGAAAGATGGATGCGTGCATGGAAAAGTTGCGGATGAATGAAGGAATGAATGACTGAATAGAATGCATTTGGTAGGACAGATATGAAACATGATTTAAATAGCAGATTAATATCGAGTAGGTGTGGTGTAAATTAGCACAACACACATCCAACACAACCACCCTCCCATACAACCACTACAACACCCACCCTCCATCCAACTCAACCACAACAACACAATAAAGCCCCTCCCATACCCTCACAACAACAACACCCGCCTTTTTCATCGAACACAACCACAAAAAGCACCACAACAACACTCAGATAAGTTTTTCTTCGGTGGGTAGTTGCAGAATATCAAAGTGAAGGGCGCCCCCCTGTACCACTCCCCCCTCCTCCTCCTTGCGTGGGTTGTACCTCCCTGCCCCCCTTCTCATCCCCACCACATGACACACCAACCAGATCACCGCTGCATTGATGGGTGGGTGGGTGAATGGTGAATTGATGGATGGATGCGGGTGGTGAATGGATGGGAGAGGGGGTGACTCGATGGTGAATTGATGCATGAGGTTGGAGTGAATTGATGGATGGGGGGGGAGGTAGTGAATGAATATATGAGGGATAGTGAATTGATTGATAGAAAAATGGATAATGAATGGGGAAATGGGAAGGGTGAATGAAATAAAAGGAGGTGAATGGGTGGATGGGAGATGAATTGATAGATGAATGAGAGATGAGTGGATTGATGATGAATGGGGGGTGAATGGATGGTTGGGGGTGTGAATAGATGGATGAGAAATGGTGAATGGATAGATAAAGGAGTGATGAATTAACAAATGGGGTGGTGAATTAATGAATGGGAAATTGTTAATGAATAGGAGAGGGATGAATGGGTAGATGAAAAATTGTGAATGGAGTATGGGGAAGGGAGTGAATAGATGGATGGGGGTGATGAATAGATGGATGGGGGTGATGAATAGATGGATGGGGTGATGAATAGATGGATGGGGTGATGAATAGATGGATGGGGTGATGAATAGATGGATGGGGTGATGAATAGATGGATGGAGTGATGAATAGATGGATGGGGTGATGAATAGATGGATGGGGTGATGAATAGATGGATGGGGTGATGAATAGATGGATGGGGGTGATGAATAGATGGATAGAGATGATGAATAGATGGATGGGGTGATGAATAGATGGATGGAGTGATGAATAGATGGATGGGGTGATGAATAGATGGATGGAGTGATGAATAGATGGATGGGGTGATGAATAGATGGATGGGGTGATGAATAGATGGATAGAGTGATGAATAGATGGATGGGGTGATGAATAGATGGATGGGGTGATGAATAGATGGATGGGGTGATGAATAGATGGATGGGGTGATGAATAGATGGATGGGATGATGAATAGATGGATGGGGTGATGAATAGATGGATGGAGTGATGAATAGATGGATAGAGATGATGAATAGATGGATAGAGTGATGAATAGATGGATGGGGTGATGAATAGATGGATAGAGATGATGAATAGATGGATGGGGTGATGAATAGATGGATGGGGTGATGAATAGATGGATGGGGTGATGAATAGATGGATGGGGTGATGAATAGATGGATGGGGTGATGAATAGATGGATAGAGATGATGAATAGATGGATGGGGTGATGAATAGATGGATGGAGTGATGAATAGATGGATGGGGTGATGAATAGATGGATAGAGTGATGAATAGATGGATGGGGTGATGAATAGATGGATAGAGATGATGAATAGATGGATGGGGTGATGAATAGATGGATGGGGTGATGAATAGATGGATGGGGTGATGAATAGATGGATGGGGTGATGAATAGATGGATGGGGTGATGAATAGATGGATAGAGATGATGAATAGATGGATGGGGTGATGAATAGATGGATGGGGTGATGAATAGATGGGTGGAGGTGATGAATAGATGGATGGGGTGATGAATAGATGGATGGGGTGATGAATAGATGGATGGGGTGATGAATAGATGGATGGGGTGATGAATAGATGGATGGGGTGATGAATAGATGGATGGGGTGATGAATAGATGGATAGAGATGATGAATAGATGGATGGGGTGATGAATAGATGGATGGGGTGATGAATAGATGGATGGGGTGATGAATAGATGGATGGGGTGATGAATAGATGGATGGGGTGATGAATAGATGGATGGAGTGATGAATAGATGGATGGAGTGATGAATAGATGGATGGAGTGATGAATAGATGGATGGGGTGATGAATAGATGGATGGAGTGATGAATAGATGGATGGAGTGATGAATAGATGGATGGAGTGATGAATAGATGGATGGAGTGATGAATAGATGGATGGGGTGATGAATAGATGGATGGGGTGATGAATAGATGGATGGAGTGATGAATAGATGGATGGGGTGATGAATAGATGGATAGAGATGATGAATAGATGGATGGGGTGATGAATAGATGGATGGGGTGATGAATAGATGGATGGGGTGATGAATAGATGGATGGGGTGATGAATAGATGGATGGGGTGATGAATAGATGGATGGGGTGATGAATAGATGGATGGGGTGATGAATAGATGGATGGGGTGATGAATAGATGGATGGAGTGATGAATAGATGGATGGAGTGATGAATAGATGGATGGGGTGATGAATAGATGGATGGGGTGATGAATAGATGGATGGGGTGATGAATAGATGGATGGGGTGATGAATAGATGGATGGGATGATGAATAGATGGATGGAGTGATGAATAGATGGATAGAGATGATGAATAGATGGATGGAGTGATGAATAGATGGATGGGGTGATGAATAGATGGATGGGGTGATGAATAGATGGATGGAGTGATGAATAGATGGATGGGGTGATGAATAGATGGATGGGGTGATGAATAGATGGATGGAGTGATGAATAGATGGATAGAGTGATGAATAGATGGATGGGGGTGATGAATAGATGGATGGGGTGATGAATAGATGGATGGGGTGATGAATAGATGGATGGAGTGATGAATAGATGGATGGGGGTGATGAATAGATGGATGGGGTGAAGAATAGATGGATGGGGTGATGAATAGATGGATGGGGTGATGAATAGATGGATGGGGTGATGAATAGATGGATGGGGTGATGAATAGATGGATGGGGTGATGAATAGATGGATGGAGTGATGAATAGATGGATGGGGTGATGAATAGATGGATGGGGTGATGAATAGATGGATGGAGTGATGAATAGATGGATGGGGTGATGAATAGATGGATGGGGTGATGAATAGATGGATGGAGTGATGAATAGATGGATGGGGTGATGAATAGATGGATGGGGTGATGAATAGATGGATGGGGTGATGAATAGATGGATGGAGGTGATGAATAGATGGATGGGGTGATGAATAGATGGATGGGGTGATGAATAGATGGATGGAGTGATGAATAGATGGATGGAGTGATGAATAGATGGATGGGGTGATGAATAGATGGTTTGGGTGATGAATAGATGGATGGGGTGATGAATAGATGGATGGGGTGATGAATAGATGGATGGGGTGATGAATAGATGGATGGGGTGATGAATAGATGGATGGGGTGATGAATAGATGGATGGAGGTGATGAATAGATGGATGGGGTGATGAATAGATGGATGGAGTGATGAATAGATGGATGGGGTGATGAATAGATGGATGGGGTGATGAATAGATGGATGGGGTGATGAATAGATGGATGGGGTGATGAATAGATGGATGGGGTGATGAATAGATGGATGGGGTGATGAATAGATGGATAGAGATGATGAATAGATGGATGGAGTGATGAATAGATGGATGGGGTGATGAATAGATGGATGGGGTGATGAATAGATGGATGGGGTGATGAATAGATGGATGGAGTGATGAATAGATGGATGGGGTGATGAATAGATGGATGGGGTGATGAATAGATGGATGGGGTGATGAATAGATGGATGGGGTGATGAATAGATGGATGGGGTGATGAATAGATGGATGGGGGTGATGAATAGATGGATGGGGTGATGAATAGATGGATGGGGTGATGAATAGATGGATGGAGTGATGAATAGATGGATGGGGTGATGAATAGATGGATGGGGTGATGAATAGATGGATGGAGTGATGAATAGATGGATGGAGGTGGTGAATAGATGGATGGGGGTGATGAATAGATGGATGTGGGCATGAATAGATGGATGGGGTGGTGAATGAGAGGACGTATTGTAGGAAGTGAGTTGATAAGTAAATTTATGGATCATTGAAAATTTAATAAAAAAATCGAGAACCTAGACCAACTAAAGCTTTAGAGATGAACTTAATAATATTTGCAATCTCCCAAAGCCACCACAGGCCTCAATACCTACCTATCAGCAGGCATACAAAGACAATCCCTCCTATAGTCGCTCCAGCTATCAAGCCCCGTCTGTCTTCCGCCCATGCAGCCTTGTGGTGTTGATGGTGGTATTCAGTGGGTTGGTTGGTGAGTGCTTAGGTGGAAGAGGGTGTGAGTAAAAAATAAGATTAAGAATGAATGGGAGGGTGGATGGGTTGGTGGGTAGATGGGTTGGTGGGTGGATGGGTTGGTGGGTAGATGGGTTGGTGGGTGGATGGGTTGGTGGGTAGATGGGTTGGTGGGTGGATGGGTTGGTGGGTAGATGGGTTGGTGGGTAGATGGGTTGGTGGGTGGATTGGTTGGTGGGTGGATGGGTTGGTGGGTGGATGGATAGGTGGGTGGATGGATAGGTGGGTGGATGGATAGGTGGGTGGATGGATAGGTGGGTGGATGGAGAGATGGGTGGATGAGTAAATAATTGGATGGGTGGATAGAATGATTGTTGGATTGAAGGATGGATGAAACTTACATGAATGTCGTTGTTGGGTTGAGTCTTGGAGTAGAGTGGTGCTGATGATGATGATATGTTATTGTTAAAATCGCTAATGGTGGTGAAGAGGGGAACAGGTGTAGTGACATTAGAGTGACTAATCAAAGCATCAGTGGTAGTTGTTGTGAGAGTAGAAACTGTTACTATGGTGAGTTCTGTAGTATCGGTAGTTGTTGAAGAGAACTCAGTGGTAGTCATAGTAGCTGTGGTAACACTGATGGTTTCTGTAAAATCACTAGTCGTTGCTGTAGTAGGGGTGGTAGTAATAGTAGTGCTAACTACTGTAGTAGGGGTAGTGATTGTAGTTGTTGTAGTAATTAATGTAGTTGTAGTGGTTGTTGTAGTAGGGGGAATAGCAGTAGTGACACTGTTTTCAGGTGCAACAGGGATTCCTTGGGTAGAAGTGTTGTGGACAGTGTCATTCAGAAGAGATAATGGAGCGCCTATGGTGGTGGTGCCTGGAGACAGTGAAGTGATAGTAGTGATGTCGGTTTCCATGAGAGCATCAACATCATCAGCAGCAGCAGCAGCAGTGTGGATGTCTATTTCTTCAGTGGTTGCATCATCATCACCTTTAAATATGTATGATGGTTTGATACTACTACTACAACCACCCCAGAGCTTTATAATAATAATTAAAAATAATTCTCGTTATTATATAGCACCATAATTTATATACATCTGCTATGCTATGTGCAGTGAAAAGAATTCAGTAAATGTTATGCAGATAAGTATAATGACTTAAAAATAGGCTTGCCTAATGTGTTCTGAGTTCTGTTCTACACTTAATGAGGGCTATAAAAATATTTCCTGAATTTTATCTTTTATTTAGCTTTTAAGTGAAAAAGTTTTAGAATTTATTATTTATACTAGTGAGTGCAAGCAGCTTCTAAGTTACTTAAAGTGTTTTCATTAATATTTAAATTAGATGATGTTAAATTACCTTTTGGTGAAGTTTTTGTTGGTGTATTTGAATTCAGTGTGTATGTTGTTTTTGTTGATAGGAGTGTTGTAGTTGTTGGTGGGAGTGTTTTAATTGTTGTTACGAGTGTTGAGGTTGTTTGAAAGTTGAGTATTGTTGTTGTAGTTTCAGTGAATGTAGTTTGTGAAACTATCTCTTGAGTGGTTGTAGCAGTGAGTATTTTCAGCATTTCTTGTGTTGTAGTATATGCTGTTGCATGTGTTGTTGCTGTGGTCTTCAATGTAGTTGTGTCAGTTGTTTTGGCAGTGATAAAAGTTTCTTGTGTTGTTGCATAAGTGGATGTCTCTGTAGTTGCATTTTGTTGGAAGCTGAGAAGAATGAGCGGAAGAGAGGTTTGTGGAGAGGGGGTAGAAGCGTTAGTTGTTTGGAAAACCTGTGTGCTTGAGGTTTGAGTTATCAAAGTTGAAGTTTCAGCTCCCTGAAACAATAAAATAGGTATAGTTTATTAATAAATCTTTACTAAGGGTTTATACATTTTAAACAATGAAACTTTTACTA
>OX030962.1:4163738-4173738 GCA_943735955.1 Piscicola geometra
GGTGTGGATGTTGGAGGAGGGGAAGAGATGGTTTTGATGGGTGCTTAAGTGGGAGGGTTGATTGGATGGTAAGTGGGCTGATAGATGTGTGGTAAGATGGGTGGGTAAGTGGGTGGATATGTGGTTAGATAGATGGCTGGGCTGCAGAGATAGAGGTGTGATGGCAACTTCTTCAGTGAAGCTACGTCTTCTGACCACACTGAAAGACGCCGCTGCAAAACGACAGCTACTGAGGTTGATTTGTTGTGGCTGAGGTGTTTGTGGTGTGGCGAAAAAAGGATGGTGGTAGTTGTATTGTTGTAGTAGAAGTTGTTGTTGTGGTTGTTGTTGTTGTTGGAAGGACTGTTGCAGGTAGGGAGTGTAGAATGTAGAGTAGTGCTCGTTGTAGTTGTTGTTTTCTTGTTGTTGGTTCGCAATGAAGAAGCAGTCATTGTTGTTGTTGTTGTAGAGGGTTAGTTGGTCTTCGTAGCAGCATGACGTCATTTTGTTCTTCTTCAACAACAAACCCTTTCTGTAGTCGTCTCCTCTCTCGTAACAACAACTGTACTTGTTGTTGTTGTTGTAGTCTCTATAGCAACAGTCGTCAAATGAGCCACCCAGTCTCTTCCTCGACTCTTTCCTTCTCTCTATCGCCATCCGGAAGTGCTCTTCTATTTGATCTTTGACATCCCCACAAAAGTAGGTCAGCAGGAAAGAGTTCTGACCTATTTTCTGCGTTTTCATTGGCACTTTGTGGCTGAGCGTCAGCATGTTCGTGCCAGAAACATCCACTCAGGTGATGATGATGATGATGATGATGATGATGTCGAGAAGAATGATGATGATGATGTCGAGAAGAATGACGATGATGATGTTGAGAACAATGCTGATGATGATGTCAACAAAAATGATGATGATGATGTCGACAACAGTGATGATGATGATGATGTTGACAATAGTGATGAGGAAGTTGTCAACAACAGTGATGATAATGATTTTTCAAAAAACGTTTAAAATCCTCCATTTATTCAGCAGCACTGGAAACTTGCAGTCCTCTTCACTCCACGGAAGTCTCTCCACAAGCTATAAGCTCCTCAACTCCTCCCCCTCCAGTCAACCACTGCCACTCTCCATCTGCACCCGCCCACTCGCCCATCATCCCCGATAATTGCTGTTTTTTATTGGTCACTTATTGACCAATCAACGCACAGGATACCTAGGAAGAGATACGCCCACACGTATGAATTAGTTATGTGCTAGATGGCATGCTGGAATGTGGAAAGATCGTGGTGGAGATGATAATGATCGTGGAAGAGATGATAATGATCGTGGAGGAGATGATAATGATCGTGGAAAAGATGATAATGATCGTGGAGGAGATGATAATGATCTTGGAGAAGACGATAATGATCGTAGAAGAGATGATAATGATCTTGAAAGAGATGATAATAATCTTGAAGGAGATGATAATGATTGTGGAGGAGATGATAATGATCGTGGAAGAGGGGGGGAGGGATTCCAAGATGGGTGAGATGATGATGAGAAGAGGGAGAGAAGAGGGGTGTTGAAAAGGTGAGATGATGTTGATTAGAGGGGTTGTTAAAGTTGGGTGAGATAGTGATAAGGAAAAGAAAGAAAATGGGTGAAATGATGTTGATTAGAGAGAGGAGGGATGTTACAGATGGATGAGATGATGATAAGTAGAAAGAGGGGGTATTAAAGATGGGAGAGATGATGATGATGATTAAAGAGAAGGGGGTGGTGAAGATGAGAAGTGAGAGAGCTGGGTGTTGAGGATAAGTGAGATGATAAGTGGGAGGGGGGTGGGTGTTGAGGATAAGTGAGATGATAAGTGGGAGGGGGGTGGGTGTTGATGATAAGTGAGATGATAAGTGGGAGGGGGGTGGGTGTTGATGATAAGTGAGATGATAAGTGGGAGGGGGGTGGGTGTTGAGGATAAGTGAGATGATAAGTGGGAGGGGGGTGGGTGTTGACGATAAGTGAGATGATAAGTGGGAGGGGGTGGGTGTTGATGATAAGTGAGATGATAAGTGGGAGGGGGGTGGGTGTTGAGGATAAGTGAGATGATAAGTTGGAGGGGGGGGGGGTGTTGAGGATGAATGAGATGATAAGTGGGAGGGGGGTGGGTGTTGATGATAAGTGAGATGATAAGTGGGAGGGGGGGTGTTGAGGATAAGTGAGATGATAAGTTGGAGGGGGGGGGGGTGTTGAGGATGAGTGAGATGATAAGTGGGAGGGGGGTGGGTGTTGAGGATAAGTGAGATGATAAGTGGGAGGGGGGTGGGTGTTGATGATGAGTGAGATGATAAGTGGGAGGGGGGTGGGTGTTGATGATGAGTGAGATGATAAGTGGGAGGGGGGTGGGTGTTGAGGATGAATGAGATGATAAGTGGGAGGGGGGTGGGTGTTAAGGATAAGTGAGATGATAAGTGGGAGGGGGGTGGGTGTTGATGATGAATGAGATGATAAGTGGGAGGGGGGTGGGTGTTAAGGATAAGTGAGATGATAAGTGGGAGGGGGGTGGGTGTTGATGATAAGTGAGAGGGGGGTGGGTGTTAAGGATAAGTGAGATGATAAATGGGAGGGGGGTGGGTGTTGATGATGAGTGAGATGATAAGTGGGAGGGGGGTGGGTGTTGAGGATGAATGAGATGATAAGTGGGAGATGGGTGGGTGTTGAGGATAAGTGAGATGATAAGTGGGAGGGGGGTGGGTGTTGAGGATAAGTGAGATGATAAGTTGGAGGGGGGTGGGTGTTGAGGATAAGTGAGATGATAAGTGGGAGGGGGGGTGTTGAGGATAAGTGAGATGATAAGTTGGAGGGGGGTGGGTGTTGAGGATAAGTGAGATGATAAGTGGGAGGGGGGTGGGTGTTGAGGATAAGTGAGATGATAAGTTGGAGGGGGGGGGGTGTTGAGGATAAGTGAGATGATAAGTGGGAGGGAGGGTGGGTGTTGAGGATAAGTGAGATGATAAGTGGGAGGGGGGTGGGTGTTGAGGATAAGTGAGATGATAAGTGGGAGGGGGTGGGTGTTGAGGATAAGTGAGATGATAAGTGGGAGGGGGGTGGGTGTTGAGGATAAGTGAGATGATAAGTTGGAGGGGGGGGGGGGGGTGTTGAGGATAAGTGAGATGATAAGTTGGAGGGGGGGGGTGTTGAGGATAAGTGAGATGATAAGTGGGAGGGAGGTGGGTGTTGAGGATGAATGAGATGATAAGTGGGAGGGGGGTGGGTGTTGAGGATAAGTGAGATGATAAGTGGGAGGGGGTGGGTGTTGATGATGAGTGAGATGATAAGTGGGAGGGGGGTGGGTGTTGAGGATGAATGAGATGATAAGTGGGAGGGGGGTGGGTGTTGAGGATAAGTGAGATGATAAGTTGGAGGGGGGGGGGGGGTGTTGAGGATAAGTGAGATGATAAGTGGGAGGGAGGTGGGTGTTGAGGATGAATGAGATGATAAGTGGGAGGGGGGTGGGTGTTGAGGATGAGTGAGATGATAAGTGGGAGGGGGGTGGGTGTTGAGGATGAGTGAGATGATAAGTGGGAGGGGGGGGGGTGTTGAGGATAAGTGAGATGACAAGTGGGAGGGGGGGTGTTGATGATAAGTGAGATGATAAGTGGGAGGGGGCTGGGTGTAAAATGGGTTACTGAAAGGTGTTCAAGTTGGGTTGAAGATGAAATAATGGAGTGAGATGGAGGCGGGACTAGCTTGGGGGCTTAAATTCACTTAAAAAACAGCACGATCAAAATTTATTGGATAATTACGTCACAAAGAAGACATTGGAATAAATTATGAAGATTGGAAAAGTAAAAATACATGTATAATGTATATAATATATTATATATATATTATATTATATATAATAACATTGTATATTAGAGAAGACACTGAAATAGATTTAAGGACTTTGTAAAAGGCAGCAGCAATAATAATAAAAAGAATAATTTAAATAATAATAGTAATAATAGTAATAATATAATATAATAATAGTAATAATAATAATATAATAATAATAATAAAATCATTGTAATAATAAGGCAGAAACCCATAAAACAGCAAAATCAGAATGAGTTCTTGGCGTGCTTGTTATTGACAAAGTGCAGATTGTGGCAGCAGAAGCGAGTCTTGGCGCTGATGGCGGACTGGTAGGAGATGCGGTGGTTGGTGCGGCTGTGGTAGAGCGACAGACCGGCGTTTCTGAGGTCGACGAGCGTTCGGAACATGAAGGCGAGTGTGTCGGGCTGCGTGGTGGCGCAGTCGCCGACGACCTTGGCTGATAGGACGTCGACCTCTGGTGTGTGGATCTCCAGCGAGAGTTGTCTGTCGTGGTGGTAGGATGGGGGGGGGGAGTGTGGATGGTGGGGGAGTATGGATGGTAGGGGTGTGGATAGGTGTTTTAGTGGAGAGTTGGGAGATCGTATTAGTAGTTGTAGTGATGCGATGGAGGTGTGGGATGGGATGTGGTATAGGATGGATGGAAGAAAATGATGGATGGAGGAAATGATGGATGGATGGATGGATGGAAGAGAATGAGTGATGGAGACCTGACGTGGTGGATGAGGTTGGAGGAGAGAAGGTCGTTCAAGACCAGCCACTCTGAGAACTCCACGTCCATCTTCAAGTAGTCTATCGTCCTCTGTCGTGCATGGGTGATAAATGAATGAATGAAATAATAAACCAAAGAAAAGTAAACGAATTAAAAACAGAATGAAAGAAAAAATAAATGAATGAAAGAATTAATGAATGAATTGATAAATGAAGGAATGAATAGAGTAAATGAATGGATGGATGAATGAAGCACCCCTTGATGGCCTAGTTCCTTCATGATGTTGACGAGTCTCTTGAGTTTCCAGCCAGTCTCAAGGTCAATCGTTTCGACATTGTCAAGGCCATAGTCGTGGAAGAAGATGTTGTCAGCTGGCTGGAAGGACTTCAAGCCTAGACTGTTTGCGTGTTTTGTTGTAACTTTGTATTGTTGTTGGGTTGTGAAGTGGTGTTGTAATGTTATTGCAATGTTATTGTAATGTTGTTTGTTGTAATGTTGTTTGTTGTAATGTTGTTTGTTGTAATGTTATTGTAATGTTGTTTGTTGTAATGTTGTTATTGGAATGTAGTGTGTAATGTTGTTGTTGTAATGTGATTTTTGCGTACGGCTTTTGTTGTAATGTGGTGTTATAATGTTGTTTTTATTTCGTTATTTTAATGCTCTTATTTGAGTGTTGTTGTAACATGGTGTTGTGATATTTTTATTGTAGTGTTGTTATGTTGTGTTTTTCATGTTTTGGTTTTATGATGATGATGTTGTGATATCGATCTTTTAGTAATGTATTGGATGAATGCAAGGAAGAATGGAAAGATGGATGAATGCAAGGAAGAATGGATAGATGGATGAGTGCAAGGAAGAATGGATAGATGGATGAGTGCATGGAAGAATGGATAGATGGATGAACTCACGAGGGATCGAAGGCGTGCACCTGACACTTGAGCAGCCTCTCGGCATCCTTCTCAAACTTGAAGTCTTCACTCACCCTGCCAATTCAATGTACATTTATTGCTATATTTATTTTATTTTATAATATGCAATATATACTGATAATAACATTATTTAATTAATTTAATTAGATATATTAATATATATAATATTATAAATACACATTTGAAACATTATTTACTGATTCAACATTTGAAAGAGAATAATGCAAAAGATAATGAAACACTAGTAATAATACAACAATAGTGACGAGCATTATTATAGTGGCGTTAAACCTGAACGAGCATCTAGGCTGATTTGCCTGAAAATGTTCGCGCCTATTGGTTCCAAGGGCATTGGTTGCACTCAAACCACAATCTCAACTAAGAGCACTTTAAACGAAGCCACCAAACGCACCCAAACGAGTAGACAAGGCAGGGTGGGTGGATGTCGTAGCGGGGCTCCAGACACACCTCCCAGCCTCCGTCTTCAGGGGGTCCTAGGTGCTCCTGGCTCTTGCAGTTCGTCATTTGCGCGCTGATGAGGCTGTGCAGTAGGTGGTTGTTGAAGTGAGAAAAGATAATTAAATTTAATTTAATTTAAAATAGGGTTATCAAATGCATGAGTGAATGAATGGCTTGATAGATGGATTAATGAGTGCATGCATGGGTAGATGAATGGATGATTACATCCATAGAATGATAAATGATGAGTGCATGAATGGATGGATAAATGGATGAGTGCATGAATAGATGGATAAATAGACGAGTGCATGAATGGATAAGTGATTGTTAGTAATTTTGAGATCTTCTTCAGAGCAGGACCATGCACAACATGCTCACTGGAAGAAGTCATCCTCCACTGTGGCATAGTCAATGCCTACTGGTGCCAAGTACTCGTGCCTCTTCTCCTCATTCGGAATGGCTATCTGTGAGGTTTCAGCTTTAAACGATAAATTACATTTTTCACTAAATAAGGGTATAATAATTGCTTAAAACTTTAGAATCAAATTAACTCTGGACAAATAGTAAGAATTCAATAGCGGTTTCGTGAAGCTTTATTGAATAAAGTTTGTTCTGTTAATATCAGTAATGTCTGATGAAAACCTTGGCCAAGTTTTTTTTGCAAGCGATGATCGATGAAAACCTGTTGCCGGCAGATTTGAAAAAGATGAAGTAGACCGCGATCAGAAGAAAACAACAAAGAAAGAGTTTCGTTTTTTTTCGGTGTTTTAAACTTCCTGCTAAAAAGCCAAAAGATAATTTAGAGTTATTTCTGACTGGTTTTTTAGTTTTATCACTCATTTCGTTCTTGTTATTGCACGCTATTGGCTTCTGATTGAGTCCACCTGTGGAATGGAGTTTTAAAATGCAGGTAAAAATGAAACTAGTTATTATAAGACTTTTATAATAAAAGTATTTAAAATAAATTTTTGCAAACATTTTTGAAAAATTAATTTTAGATAATATATTAAATTGTTGTTTAAAAGGACTAATAATATATTTAGTATCATAATTTACTTTTAATCATTCGTCATAGGTACTTTCTGACTAAATTCACCTTTAAACTTTTATTAAACTCATTATTATGCGCGCTACTCTTAAATTTTCAAAATCGTCGAGATAGCTAACATTTTTCATTAAAAAAAACATAATTATAATAATTTTTTTCGTAATTAATCTTTAAAAAAAATTCTTTACAACTAATTAATCTTTAAAAAAAATTCTTTACAACTAAATTTATTGACACTGTTAGACATTAGCAATAAACTGTATGTTATTTACAACTTGATAAAGTTTTTTGAGTTTGAGTGTGTCCCACAGCACTCATACATCAAAGCCTCACACCCCTTCTCAGCCTAATCTCATAGCTTTTAAGGCCACGAAACCTAATCCTTCTTGACACCACCACTCCACTCTCTCCCCATCCATCATTGTCTCACCGTCCTTCATTCTTTTCTCGTTTTTAAAGTCTTTTCATTCTAACACTCTTTCATCATTTTAGATAAAAGACAAACTGATGGCTTAAATGTTCTTCAATCAATCAATCAATCACTAATAATTTGTATAGCGCCATTCACTAAAAGAACAAAAGCGCTCAGCCATCACGTCCCAAACAAGTACGTCTTCAGGCCTCGACGGAAAGTTATGAGTGACTTAGTTGAAGTTAAAGAAGAAGGTAAAGAATTCCATAAAAGAAGACCACAGTAAGAAAAAGAACGTTTAGCAAAAGAGTGTTTAACTGGAAAACGAAAAGAACGCTTAAAGGTAGATGATCTTAGACCAGATTTAGGGGGTAGTTTAATTAGATTTTTAAGATAAATTGGAGCATTACAGTTATGAATTTTAAACATATTTAGGCATATTTTAAAAGTCACTCTAGATCTCAAAGGTAGCCAATGTAACAAACGAAGATAAGGAGAAATGTGAGAAAACTTAGGAGCACGAGCAACAAGACGAGCAGCACAATTGAAGGTTTTATTTAGAGGAGCTAAAGTAGTATCAGGGAGACCATAGTAAAGAGAGTTGCAATAATCAATCCTGGACAGAACTAGAGAAGATACAAGAAGTTGAAGGGTAGGATCATCGAGAAAAGGAAGAAGCTGTTTAATACGACGAATGTGGAAGTAACAAGATTTAGAGACAGATAGAATTTGAGGAGCTAAAGACAAGTTAGAATCAAAAATAAAACCAAGGCTACGAATAGAAGATGAAGGGTTTAGAGAGAGTGAAGAGGGGGGAGGCAAAACTAAAGAAGGAAGAGATAGTAAAGACTTTAACGAGAAAAGTTCTGGAACAAAATTTTTAAGTACTTCTTAAATGTTTAACTGGCTGCAACCCACCAACAAACTGGCTCGAAACCTCTGTAAACATGCACGCGCCACTCAACTACCCGGAGTTGTAGCTTTTCAAACAGCTCCATGTCAAAATCAGTTTTGTTTATCCCATTGATTTTAAATTAAACTTCCTTGCAACTTTTATTGCTTCTCTTTTTGAAGTGACACAGTTATTCAGACAACCACCAATCAGCACACGTCACCAAACTGGAGGTTAATAAACACTTTCATTTACCTTATCACCGTCAATAAATCTGTCACCACCCTCCACCACCACCATCATCATCATCACCACTCGAATATCATCATCACCCTCCTCATCACTACCAATATCATCATTACTTCAGCCCACCCATTTCACTCTTCCCCACCATACGTCACCCATCATCCTTATCCGTTCTTATCAGTCTGACCACTGCACTCACGACTCTAACACATGTGCGCCCTGTCACAGCAACAAAATCAATAAAAAAGCCTTAAAATAAAGTAATTAAAAGAATAAAAAACAAGAATAATAATTAAGATGACATTGATAGCATTAGGTTAATCCCAGGTTACACTTGCTGCGTTTCAGTTACCCACACACACATACACACATAAACACGCAAATAAAAAAAACACACAAACACACAAACACACACACACACACACACACACACACACACACACACACACACACACACACACACACACACACACACACACACACACACACACACACACACACACACACACACACACACACACACACACACACACACACACACACACACACACACACACACACACACACACACACACACACACACACACACACACACACACACACACACACACACACACACACACACACACACACACACACACACACACACACACACACACACACACACACACACACACACACACACACACACACACACACACACACACACACACACACACACACACACACACACACACACACACACACACACACACACACACACACACACACACACACACACACACACACACACACACACACACACACACACACACACAAACACACACACACACACACACACACACATACACATACACATACACACACGCACACACACACACACACAATCTTCATGTGTGTGACCTTTCAGAGACAGGGGTCAGGGGTCAAGCGGCTGGAGTCTTTGTGTAGAGTTTTAGAAATGCTTAATAGAGGAAGAATGTTTAGCAGTGGCTTTACATGGTTCTTGTTTGTTGTTTGCTTGTTTGTAGTGTTGTCATTGTTGTATTGGGTAATGTTGTATGTGGTTGTTTGGTGTAGTGTTGTCTTGGTTGTTTGGTGTTGTGTTGTCAAGGTTGTCTGTTTTGATGTTCTCAGGGTTTCTAAGGGGGTAGTGTTGCCAAGGTTTTTAAGGGGGTAGTGTTGTAATGCCTATAATGTTTAAATTCCGTTTTCGTAATTTGTTTGACAGTGAGATCTTTGTATTGTTTCTTTTGCAGGGCCGTTGGAGTTTTGTTTTTGTTTTGGTTCCAAAGTTGTAATTTCTTTGTTGATTTGAAAAGAAAACAAAAACAATAAAATAAAACAAACTCTCAAAACTTGAAAATGATCTTTGGCTTCACCACGAGAGACTGCAAGGTGGGGCACCAGTGTGCTTGGTTGGTCATGAAAGAAAAAAGGTGTGACGTCATAAGGGACTGTCTAATGA
>OX030962.1:4178738-4203738 GCA_943735955.1 Piscicola geometra
TTTAGACCTATTATGTTTGTTTTTATAACGTAAAAATTATAATAAAATTATTATACTATCAAATTATACGAATGATTTTATATTGGCAGTTATGGAGAATAAGAATGTTGTCAAAAACATATTTATAACATTATTAAAGAATTAATAATAATGAACGAATAAAAAAAGTTCAGAAGAGGATGAATTGTACAAATAATTAGCTCCCAACAAAATTGAAGATTATAAAGATGTTTTATTTTATTTGAGTAAAACGAGAAATTTTCAAATACTACAAGAAGTAGCCAAAGTTTTGTTTAGTATATCTGCAAGTTATATTTCCTGTGAACGGAATTTTTCAATATGTGGTCGTTTAACTTCAGACCCAAAATCATTTCATTTGAAAGCTGAAACTCTTAACGGTTTAACCCGTGTGAAAAGCAACAAAGACTTGATTAAATAACTCAAAAACAATAACTAACTTCAATACTTTCATTTCAATAAATACTTTTAAATCGTGTTTTTTTAAATTTTATTAAAAGAAATATTCTCTGACTTTCAAATAATAAATTTTAAGAAATGTTAGAACTAGCAAGTTTGGGACCAGTGAAAACGGCAGAGAAAATGAATAAAAAACAAAAAAGTTTCGGGAACGGGTCGGGACCGAAAATCGAGTTGCGGGAACGGGACGGGACGGGAATCAAAATTCTGATGTTTCATCGGGAACGGGACGGGACGGGAAAACAAATTTCGGGAACGGGACGGGACGGGAATCAAAGTTCTGATCTCCCATCGGGAACGGGACGGGACGGGAAAACAAATTTCGGGAACGGGACGGGACCGGGAATGAAAAATCGTCCATGTCCGACCTCTAACACACACACACACACACACACACACACACACACACACACACACACACACACACACACACACACACACACACACACACACACACACACACACACACACACACACACACACACACACACACATACACATACACATACACACAACGCTTCAATGCAGAACATCAGAGATTTAGGATGAATGAATCATTATCGATTGAATCATTATTAATTGATTTATTATCGATTAAATCATTATTAATTGATTTATTATCGATTGAATCATTATTAATTGATTTATTATCGATTGATTTATGATTAATGAATTATTTCTTGGTTTATTGACTATCCATATTATTATTATTATATTTGTGACATGCCATTTATCCTTGATTAATGAGTGGTTGTGGCAGTGAGAAGATACGGAGACATTCTGAAGGGTGACGATGATAGTGATCGTTGAATAAAGTCATGATAGTAATCGTGAAGGAGAGTCATGATGATCATGATTGAAGGAAGTCATGATAGTGATGACTGAAAGGAGTCATGATGATGATGGTTAATTGAAGTTATGATGATGATGCTGGTGGCGATTTTATGACCTGTAAAAACTTTACGAAAACACTGATTATAAACTGCGTCACTAACAAAACAAACCCTAACTACGTAATCAAGCATGACAACAACAAAAAAGATACGGTAATAAAACGTAGCCTCAAATACCTAAAATACAACAGCAATAACAAAAATACCTAAAATACAACCATAATTACAACAACTACCTATAAGACAACAACAACAACAGAACATCAACAAGAGACCTCGTTGCTTTAATCTGCAGGCTAGCGCAGGTTGTTGCACTGCGAAATCAAAGAAACCTTATCTGCTGTTACTCGCTCCAGCACTCATTCCCCTCTGTAGCCAGGCCATCAATCATAATTCTCCCCTTCTTTCTCCTCTTCCTCCTCTTCCTCTTCTTCCTTCTTCTCTTCCTCTTCCCCCTCTTCCTCTTCCTCCTCTTCCTCTTCTTCCTTCTTCTCTTCCTCTTCTTCCTTCTCCTCTTTCTTCTCTTCCTCCTCTTCCTTCTTCTCTTCCTTTTTTTCCTTCTCATTTTCCTTCTCTTCCTCCTCTTCCTCCTCTTCCTCCTCTTCCTCCTCTTCTTTCTTCTTCTCTTCCTCTTCCTCTTCCTCCTCTTCTTTCTTCTTCTCTTCCTCTTCCTCTTCCTCCTCTTCCTCTTCGTCTTTCTCTTCTTCATCCTTTTCTTCAAACTCTTTCTCATTCTTATCTTTATCTATAAATTTTCCTTATTCCTATCATCATCGTTATCCTCATCACCACCATCATCGTTATCCTCATCACCATCATCATCATCATCATCATCATCGTCATCATCATCATCATCATCGTCATCATCATCATCATCATCATCCTTGAGTAAGCGCAGAATCAGCATATAATATTCATCAGACTTTTGAGGCCCACTTGGTTGCCTTGAAGAGGATGGAACAGCATTGGGGCAGAGAAGTAGGAGGAAAGAAGGGTCTACCGAAGAAGAGGCTAGGGGAATAGAAAGTCAGACAAAGGGAGTGTAGGAAGTGAGAAACAGACAGACAAACAGCAGTAGAGAATGAAAAGAACAGACAGACAAACAGTAGTAGAGAATGACAAAAACAGACAGAAAAAGGGGTAGAGTAAGAAAGGGACAGACAGACAAAAAAGAAGGGAAGATACAGAGACAGACAGACAAAGGGGTAGAGGAAGACACAGAGGCTTATCTTCCTCTGGAACAATGCTTATTGTAACTTTCCAACTATGACCCAAAATCTGTCTGCCTCTAAACTACCTTCTACCCTCTCCTTCCTTCGTAATTTGAATTATGAGTGTGTGTGTGTGTGTGTGTCTGTTTGTGTGTTGGTTTGTGTAGTGTATATGTGTGTTTTTTGTGTCTGGTTTTGTGTAAAAACTCATGACATGATTTTTTTGATCATATAACTGGCTTTTAATTTGTTAATGTTCTTGTGTGTTTTCAAGTGTGTGCATCTGTGGTTAGATCTGAAAGTGATGTGTGTGTTTTTCTTTTTGTGTATGTATGTGTTTTTGTATGTCTATGGGATTTTCGGTATGTGTGTATGTGTATTTGTGCATGTTGTTATGTGTATTTGTATCTGTGTGTTTATGTCTGCAAATGATGCATGTGATGGACTGCAGAGTTTGAAGGAATTATCAATTTCAGTCGTTCAAATTAAATAGTTTGGTGTCTGTGTCTTGAGAGGCCTGAATGCCTGTGTGTGTGTGTGTTTGTGTGTGCTTGTGTGTGTGTGTGTGTGCTTGTGTGTGTTTGTTTTTGTATGTGTTGCATGTTTTTGTATTACTTCAACAGAATTATGCAAATAAGTTATTTAGAAGTTATTGTTGCATTGTTTGTTGTGAGGTCGTTGGACTGGACAATGAATTTCGATAATGCCTCCTCTAACAAACCTCCTTCCTCAATTCAACACATCCAAACCAAACTAAGACTTGGAAAATAATTAAATGAACCGGATTAAAATCAAGATTTCATTTCTGGAGCATCTCAAAATGGAATGATAGAATCCTTTTTTTTTATTTTTTCGGGGCGTTGAAAAGACTGCTTTCAGAATTTTTGTATATTTGAGTCTGTACTAAATAAAAAACATAGCTCTAGTGTGTGTTCTAAAGTTTGCGTGTGCGTGATTTGTTCTTGGTTATGTGCGTGTGATTGAGAGAGCCTCTCAAAACATCTCAAAATCACTTTAAAATCTTGGAGTTCTTTTCCACATACTTCGACTTTATTTGTTTTTTCAGTGCCTAATTCTTATTTTCTTCTTCTTTTACTTCTGCCTTTTCTTGAGAAAGGTCAATTTTATTATATCTATGTTTTAAAACAAAAAAAGTAATTATAAAAAATAGTGATTGAACCTATTTTATTCTTTTTTAAGATAAATGTATATTCAATTTTAGCCTTTCACATTTTTTTGGCGAGCGGGTTGGCTTAGATGGTAAGTCGTTAGACCTGCAACTTAAAGGTCGCCAGTTCGAATCCCGGTACAGCCAACCGTGAGCTATCATATACCTAGTGTATATGATGCGGTGTTTCACGACGTATGTCGTGTGAGTGGCGCTTCAGTTGCGTGCCCGGGCGCTATACAAAACTGACATTTTTTTTGTTGAATCAAACTCCTACAAATCAAAATAACTGTGTGATTGTTTTAATTTGTTTGCCTTTTTAGATGTCTGCTTAGATGCCTACGTGATGTTTGCTTGGATGCTTGAGTTTGTGTGCGTTTTGATGTGTGATAAAATGCGTTTTTGTGGGTTTGTTTATGTGTTTGTGTGTGTTTTTGTTTGTGTATTTGTGTGTTTGTGTTTGTGTATTTATGTATGTGTGTGCGTGAGTGGCAAGGGCGTTTCTGAGGCGTCTCTGACAGGACAGGGCTGTTCGGATCACGTGCTTTGAGGGCGTCATAAACAGCGAATAAAGCAAGAGGCCTTGATTTGTCTTAACAAAGTGCTGATCGCTGACAGTGAAGCTGCAGCTGTTCTTGAAAGAGTGGCTTTGGTGGTGGTTGTAGTGGCTTTGGGGGCTGTGGTGGTGGTTGTGAGTGGCTTTGGTGGTGGTTGTGAGTGGTTGTGAGGGGCTTTGGTGGTGGTTGTGAGTGGTTGTGAGTGGCTTGGTGGTGGTTGTAGTGGTTGTGAGGGGCTTGGTGGTGGTTGTGAGTGGCTTTGGTGGTGGTTGAAAATGGGTTGTTTTAATAATTGTTGTTAATGCCTAGCTATGTGGTGGTGGTTTTTGTTTTTGAGCGGTGGTTGTGGTGTTATTTTAACGGTGTTGTTTTTTTGATTACTTTATAGCCTTTGTGGACACAGTTTTGAAGATATGGTCGTTTTGATGGTCGTTGTGGTTGTTATTGTTGTTGTTATGGTTGTTGTGGCGGTTGTTGGCCTGTTTGGTGGCTAAAAGGAGTTTTCAAGATTGCTCTAATTGTTTGATTAAGGGTCTCTAACTGTTGAAAGAGAAAGTGAAAGAAGAAGAGAAAGAAAAAAAAAAGGAAAAAAATGAGGAAGGGGAAAAAGATGATGAGGAAAAAGAAGATGAAGAAGAAGAAGAAGAAGAAGAAGAAGAAGAAGAAGAAGAAGAAGAAGAAGAAAAAAAAGAAGAAGAAGAAGAAGAAAAAGAAGAAAAAGAAGAAGAAGATGAAGAAGAATATGAAGAAGAAGATGAAGAAGAAGAAGAAGAAGAAGAAGAAGAAGAAGAAGAAGAAGAAGAAGAAGAAGAAGAAGAAGAAGAAGAAGATGAAGAAGAAGAAGATGAAGAAGAAGATGAAGAAGAAGAAGATGAAGAAAATGAAAAAAAAGAAGAAAAAGAAGAAGAAGATGATAATGGGGAATAGAAGTAAAAAAAGAGAAAATAGGGAAAATTAGTAAAAGTTGGGAGAAGACATTGATGTGTGTGAGTCATCATCTACAATGCACATTAGGCACACATCCCCAATTTAAAATCCAAACGCCGACCGTTAGCATGACGATAGAGATGTTGATGATGATGCTGGTGATGCTGATGATGATGGTAATGATGAAGATGATAAAGATGAAGATGATGATAATGATTAGGATGAAAAAGATTATGCCAATAATGACGAAAGGTTGATAACGATTTTGAGAAATTAGAAGATGAAGATGATGATGAAGATGAGGATGGAATGATGGAATAAAGATGAAGATGATGATGAAGATGAGGATGGAATGATGGAATAAAGATGAAGATGATGATGAAGATGAGGATGGAATGATGGAATGAAGATGATGATGGAATGATGATGAAGATGATGATGAAGATGAGGATGGAAAGAAGATGAAGATGATGATGAAGATGAGGATGGAATGATGGAATGATGGAATGAAGATGATGATGAAGATGATGATGAAGATGAGGATGGAATGATGGAATGATGATGAAGATGATGATGGAATGATGATGAAGATGATGATGAAGATGAGGATGGAATGATGGAATGAAGATGATGATGGAATGATGATGAAGATGATGATGAAGATGAGGATGGAATGAAGATGAAGATGATGATGAAGATGATGATGAAGATGATGATGAAGATGAGGATGGAATGATGGAATGAAGATGATGATGAAGATGATGATGAAGATGAGGATGGAAAGAAGATGAAGATGATGATGAAGATGAGGATGGAATGATGGAATGATGATGAAGATGATGGAATGATGATGAAGATGATGATGGAAGGATGATGGAATGATGATGAAGATGATGATGGAATGATGATGAAGATGAGGATTGAATGATGGAATGATATAATTGGTTTGTTGGGAAAGAGAGGCGACAAGGGAGATCAATTTACAGTGCAACATGTATGCGTGCGTGTGTTTGCGTGTGTGTGTTTGTGTGTGTTTATGTGTGTGTATGTTTATGTGTGTGTTTTTTTATAAATAAAGTTTTTGTATTGAAGTTTGTATATGGGTGTGTAGAGGTTAGGTTAGGCGCTTGTTTGTCTTTAGTAAGTTCAATTTGTATTTGTTAGTTTGTGTGTCTGTTTATGTGTTTCTATGTATGGTTGTTTGCGTAGAGGATTTGTGAGAATGGCAGAAAGTAGTATCTGACATTTTTTAAGGGTGGAAAAAAGTAATACAGATTTGTGGGTATGTGTATTCTATGTGCTTGTGTGCGTTTGTTTGCTTGTGCGTGATTATGTGCTTGAGTATATGTACGTGTATGCCTAAGTGTATCTGTGAGTATATGCGTGCGTGAGTATGTGCGTGAGTAGATGAATGCGTGCGTGTGTACCCGTGCGTGCGTGTGTGCCCGTGTGTGCGTGTGAGAGTCTCAGGTGTGGCACTTCAAAGGGCGAGTGTCCTTCATGGCAAATGGAATTAGACATCGACAACGACATCAGCTTGTTTGCATAATCAGCAGACGCCTTCTCTTCTCGTCTCCTCGCCTCTAATAGACTCCTCCGTGGTGTCAGCCTCACACGATTGTGATTATTTTGATGATGATTATGACGATATATAAAAATACAAATAGGAAAAATAAATAAATGATTTATTCTATGGTAACAACTTTTTTTTCTTAATTTTTTCCTTCTTTTTTCATATTTTCATCATCATCTCACCACTTGACAACCATCATTGCAACACTACAATTTCTCCATCACCACCATTCCCCACCACCACCATCACACCGCACTACACTGAACGCATTTGCAAGTTACGCAACTCCAATCAAAGGATAAAACTTATGTTGGCAGAATGGTGTCAGAACACATCTCCATCATCACCCTTCTAATTGTTACGATTAAAAAAAATATTCTTGCTGTGTTAAGCGCTAAACGAATCTTGATCATCACTCAAGTTTTTGAGCGGGTGGAAAAGTAGATTAAAAGAGGGTGGAGTGATGGAGTGAATGGAAAAAGAAATTAGGTGGGAAAAGAAATTCTTTAAAACAAATGGCCGTGGTGATTGTTTTACAGGCTGTGAGTGGAAAGATGGATGGAAGGATGGATGGAAAGATGGATGGATGGATGGATGGAAGGAAGGATGGATGGATGGAAGGAAGGATGGATGGATGAAAGGAAGGATGGATGGATGTAGTGAAACAAATATTCAGATTCTAGATTAATAAAAGATTGATCGATGTAAAGTACTGGTATTACATTTTTCCTCTCAATTATTCACTCTATGATGTTCTTCACTATTACTATTATTATCATTATCATCACCATCATCACCACCACCATCATCATCATCATCCCCCCACCACCATCAGCACCACCACCATCATCATCAGCAGCACCACCACCATCATCATCATCATCATCAAAATCATCATCATCATAATCATCATCAATATCATAGTTTAGGGAGTTAAAATCACGCAGATCTATTGACCTCTATAATGGTTATATAATATTAAAAAAAATTTTAAACAAACAAACAAAAAACAATAAAAAAAAACAACAACATATATATCTAATAATAATTATTATATAAAAATATATATATTTATGTTTATGTATATAAATTATTGTTTACTATTATGTCATAGTCGCACTTATAGTTGTACATCATGGGGTGGTTTTATCATCATCATCATCACCAACACCACCCTCACCATCATTATCATCATCCCCACCACCACTATCACCACAGACGTCGTCAGATACGACCACTCCTTGCAGCGCTTCAAGAAGCAGCCTTCGAACGTCACAGTGGTTTCCGGGCAAGACGCCATCCTGGACTGTCACGTGGCGAACAAGGCGGGAAGTCTCAAGTGGTCACGTGACGCCAAGTTGCTAGGCGACGAGAGCGACCGCGTGATGGCGCCCTTCGAACGCTACTCGATGATTGGCGGAGGGGGTGAGTCGTTTGACCTACTTATTGCCAACGCCAGCCTATCAGACGAGGGCGTGTATAGGTGCCAGGTCAGCAAGTTCGAGAGGCACCCGCAACTGCAGAAGAGTACCTTCCTGCAAGTGATTGGTGAGTGGGTGGGTGGGAGGGTGGGTGGGTGGGTGAGGGGGGTGGGAGGGTGAAGGGGGGGGGGGTGAAAGGGGTGGGGTGGGGGTGAGGTGGGTGAGTGGGTGAGGTGAGTGAATGGAAGAGGGGTGAAATTTGTAGTTGTCCGTGGTGGCAAGTAATGGGGGTGGGATGGAAAAGTAGGGTTGTCTGTGGTGGTAAGTGAAGGTTGTTTGACTCAGTGATCGTTATGATGGTTTGCTTGTAGGGAGGTTGAAAGGCCACTGTTGAGCGAGGAGTGGTGAAGGGGGTGGTGGATGGAAGTGTAGTGCGTGGAGGGGTGTTGAGTGAAAAGTAGTGAGTGAAAAGCAACAAAAGTTGGAAAAATAAAATAAATTAGAAAGATTTATAATGAAAGAGACGTGCAAATGGAAAAGGAACGCTCTTAATAGATCAACCGTCTTGTGAAGGCTTATAAGAAACTAAAAACTGTGTGTTCTTCTGTTGGTTTTTGGACTATTTCAGGTGATAATGCATGGAAAAAGATTTTTTTAAATTAAAAACAACACAACAGTTCCTCCAAAATCTGTAATTATGGTCGATAGGACTCTAGACAGCAACAAAAACAACGCTCCAAACAACATCAACAGCAACAATCCTCCAAGCTACAACAACAACGTCAACAACAACAACCACATCATCAACCCCAACCTCAACAACAACGTCATCAGCAACAACAGCAGAATCGTCTTCACTGGCGCAGTTTCGCTTCTTTCACTCGTCTGCCTGTCCTCCTCCTCGAAACCTCCATCTTCAATCACGTGGTACAAGAATGGACGACAATTCAACACGACATCAGTCAAGTTAGCATGACGTCATGCAGCTATTTATGTAGCGCTAATTTTAAAGTGTGATTTCTGGGCTTGGGAAGCTGTCTATTCTTGTCTGAATGACAGTTTGTGTCGTTGGAAGAAAAGAGGTGTTTTCTGTGTTTTATGTGTTGTGTGTGTTGTGATCATTGAGACCCTCATACTTCAAACCACTGAACTGGAAATTGGAGCAATCACTTCATACGACACTACACTATACACTGCACTACACCAGACCACACAACCACACTATACACTACACCAGACCACACCATCACACCACACAACGCTTACCACCCCACAGCATCCCCACACCAGATCACAGCACACTACACCACAACAATACATCACACCATCAACACACTTGACCATAAACACAACTGCATCTTTACATCAACACCACACCACACTATTTAGTTTATTTTATTTATTCACATCACGCCACTCTACACCATCAACACACCACTACCACGACAAAAACATCAAACACCCCACCAACACCACACCACAGCACGAGCATCACAAGGGCTTCAAGTGATCCGCGCCTCAGCACCACAGAATCTTTCCTCACTTTCCACCCTTCCCCCTCCGACCACCTCACCTCGCTCTCCTGCCACCTCCACCACCTCAACAACACCCCCATCATCTCCACAGCCACTCTCGTCGTATACTGTGAGTCTCTAACTATTTAATGCGTATAAAAATTAAAAAGATAATTAAATATAAAATAAAAAAATTAATGAATAATAAAATAAAAATATAATTGATATATAAATAACAATATATTTTAATTAACTATTAAAAGTATAAGTTAACAAAGAATTTTTTTTTAATTCTTTCATTAATAATTTATTTGTGATAAAATAAATCTCTCACATCCATCCTAACCTTGCATCCTTCACATCCCTATCTACCATACATCCATCCCACATACCTTCCATCACTCTCATCCCACATCCCTCCATTCCATGCACTCCTCACAACAGCATTAATCACAATTTCTCCTCCTCCGTCCTTCAGCCTTCTTCGTTTAATAGATCTTGCATTCAAACATCTCGATAAGAAAATAATAATCATCATCATCATCATCGGCATTATTACCCATTTCATCATCATCATCATTATTCCCCTTTTCAGCATCATCATCATCATTATTACCCTTTTCAGTATCATCATCATCACTCTCATAATCATCACCATCTCCATCATCACCATCTCCCTCATCACCATCTCCATCATCACCATCTCCATCATCACCATCTCCATCATCACCATCTCCATCATCACCATCTCCATCATCACCATCTCCATCATCACCATTATCATCTCTATCATTAGCACTATTAACACTTTCATCGTCATCATCACTATTACCATCATCAGCATCATTACCCTCACATGCACCACCACATTCATAACCACAACCATCACCACAACCACCACCATAACCAACGCCACCAGCCACAACCACCACAACCAACGCCACCAGCCACAGCGTAAGATTTGCAGCAGCAATGTGGCAATCAAGTTTGCTTGTAAGACTTGAGCACCCTGTAATGTGCTCTATCGCATTTTATTGTCGTATTCTTCTTTTTTTATCTTGTTTTTGATGTGTCTTTTATTGCATTTTGATTTCCTATTTTTTTTATTTTGATTTCCTATTTTTTGCTTTTTGATTTTCTACTTTTTTATACATTGTTTTTGATTTATCGTTTATTGCATTTTAATTTCTTGTTTTATTGTTTTTGATTTATCTTTTATTGCCTTTTGATTTCTTGTTTTTGGTTTTTGATTTCTAATTTATTGTCTTTTTTCACATTTTTTTCACATTTTTTTCACATTTTTTTCACATTTTTTTCCGAAAAAGACAATTTTCCGGTTCCAGTATTGTTGTAGGTGTCAATATTGTTGTTGTTGGTGAAATTGCTTAATTTATAATCTTCAGCTTTTTGTTTTTATTTAATTTTTATTAATTTTTAATTCAATTCAATTTAATTTTAATTTTGTTTTATTTTATTAATAATTTGTTTTGTTTGTATTTTTATTGTTATATTTTTTATTTTTGTTTTTTTCTTTTTCCATTTTTTCTGATCCTCATGATGCGTTTATTTTCGAAGGGATCTAGCAGATGATGAATGGATGGTGTGCCAGATAGGTTAATAAAGAAGAAATGGGATAAAGTTTTTTTTCTGGATGGATGACTGTTAATGTTAATGTTAGTGGATGGATGGATGGATGTGAGGATAAGTTGATGGATTGATAGCTAGAAGAATGGGTAGATAAATGGATAGATAGATGGGTAGATGAATGGATGAGTAGATGGGTGAACAGGTAAATGGGTAGATTTATAAATAAATGGGTAGATTTATAATTAAATGGGTAGATTTATAATTAAATGGGTAAATTTATGGATAAATGGGTAGATGGATGAGTTATGGATAGATGGAAGGATGGATGAATGGGGAAATGGATGGGTAGAGGAATGGGTAGATAAATGGTGAATAAATGGTGAATAAAGGATAAATGGATGGGTAGATGGTTAGATTGATGGATGGACGAATGAATGGAAGGACGCATGAGTGCATGTTTTGAAAGGCATCAGCTTATAATCTTTTCTCAAACTAGTTGGATGAATGAATAGATGTGTTTTTGTGCGTGTTTGTTTTTCCATGTGTCTAAATACGTGCGTGTATGTGTGTATGTGTATACGTGCGTGAATGTCTGTGCGTGTACGTGTTTATATTTGTGTGTATGTGCGTGTATGTGCGTGTTTATGTGTGCAGTACGGTCATTTCGATTAATAATAGAGCTTTGAAGATGAAGGGGCTCGAATCTCTGCATTGTTTTCACTTCTACTCCGTCTCTCTGCCTCTCCGTCTCCGTCTCTCTGCCTCTCCGTCTCCGTCTCTCTGCCTCTCCGTCTCCGTGTCTCTCTGCCTCTCCGTCTCCGTCTCTCTCTCTCTGTGACCGTCTCTCTCTTTGTCTGTCTGTTTTACTGTCTGCTTCACTGTTTGTTTATGTGCTTTTAATTGTCTGCTTAAGTGTTTGTGTTGGCGAGCTCATTGTTTTCTTTATAAACCTTTTGTTTCTTCCTTCTTTTTTCCACTCCAATTACTTTTCCTCTCTCTCTCTATCTCTTTTTCTTTTTCATTCTTACCATGTAAATATTCTGCATTTATTTTCTAATGTTGCTGTTGTTTTTCTATTGTTTTTGTTGTTTTTTAAATTAATTTTTGTTGTTGTTGCTATTGCTTATCTTTCCTTCTCACCCTTCTTAGGCATGCATGCATCAATTAAGCGAACAGTTGTTCATCCTTCAAATATTTCAACTTAATCCACTTTCAATCCACATCCACTTCTCAAGCATCAGATTCATTGAACTAGATTTAAAGCTTCGTTAAACATTTTTCTTCCCATTATTTAGTTATCTCCTATCCTGTATGCATTCTCTTTGTTGCACTTTCCAACACGCAAGTTTTCTCCACCCTTTCACATATGCACACACACACACACACACACACACACACACACACACACACACACACACACACACACACACACACACACACACACACACACACACACACACACACACACACACACACACACACACACACACACACACACACACACACACACACACACACACACACACACACACACACACACACACACACACACACACACACACACACACACACACACACACACACACACACACACACACACACACACACACACACACACACACACACACACAAACACACACACACACATTCTTATCAAAACGATAGCAGAATTTTATTGAAGGCATGAAATCACCATCACTACCACCCACTTGCAACAATTGTTTCATTTTCTTATTGGCATTGTCAAGGTTCTTATCATTATTTACATTTGAATCTATTCCCATTTGTATCTTTATCACTAAGGCTGTTATTATTATTTATATATTTTTTATTTTATTATACAATATTATTATTATTGCTCTTGTTCGATGTATTTTATGACGGGGCTTGAAGGAAGCGATAGCTAAGTCATAAATAACTGCAGAGAGATGCCATGCCAGCCAACCTCCACTCCCCCCTCTGTAGCTGCCATCCCCTCTACTACTACTACTACGTTACTTTTGCCACCATTTGTATAACTACAACTACTACCATCACACCTACAACCATGATCTTTATATAACTACAACTACTACGACCACCACGCCGACTATAACCACCATCTCTCCACTAATACTACTGCTACTATAAACACTTTCAAGATACAATATTTTCTGTTTTCACCATAACACCACATTCCCTTTTCTCTTTGAAAAAACTCACAAACCTCATCCAGCCACTCCCACCACCTCCACCGCAACCACACACTCCCTTGCTTATTCTTTTGCTCACCTTCTTCGCTAACCCTTCAACCTACCCTTCCCCTTTTTCAGTCCCCCCTCAGAAGGTAGAAATAATTTCCCGCGCTGATCAGCCATTGGTCGCCGGCAAGATGGCCAGTCTGAAGTGCCACTCTATTGGTGGAAACCCTTTGCCAGATATCACGTGGAAGAAGGGTGATTGGGGGCTTGACGGATGATGGATAGATGGAGGGATGGATGGATAAGGGAAGTGGGAGGATAGACGAATGATGAATGGACAATTGATTGTGGAAAAATAACCGCTAAGGAAAAGTTAAATATGAATAATAAAATGATAGAGCCAAAAGACTAAAATGCCACAACAACACACCACAGATAACCTGCCCCTGAGCAATCATCGTCAGGTAGTTTCCGGAAACAGTGTGACGTCACAGCTTTCCTTCGGCCTATCAGAGAACGACCACGGAGCTGTGGTCACGTGCGAGGCAGCTTCAAGAGCTGCGTGGTCAGTGCAGTGCAGCTACAAAATTGCTGTGGCCTGTGAGTTTGTGGTGTTATTATGATTTTTGTTGTTGTTGTTGCTTTTTTTCATTTAGTCGTCATACAAATTAATCCACTACTTCTGCACTCAGTCACTTCCTCTACACCCTACACCCCAAAACTACCACTACCACTACCACCACCACGACAACAACCACTACAACCACAACCACTCCCGCCACCTTAACGACCCACAGTTCCACCCAGCGAAACGAGTATCCTCTCACAGTCAAGGGAAGTGGTGGAGGGGAAGGAGGGGGTGGCGTTGGTTCTCAGGTGTAGTTCTGGTCCCTCCGTGCCCCCTTGCAGCATAACATGGTTCATCCTGAGGGAGGAGGGAGAGAGTGATGGAGGAGCAGAGATGGGGGAGGTGGGAAGAAAAGAAATGGAGAGAGAAAGTGATGGGCAGTGGTCAAGTCAACATTATGAACACTCCTACAACAAGCACCACCATCACCACCACTCGTTCACCGAATCAACCCTTCCCAACTCACGCCAATCGAACCAATCAACCATTTTTGGGAGAGGCACTGCTCATGTGACCTCCAGTGAGGTGACCTTCAAGCCATCGCCACGTGACCACCAGGCCAAGGTCATCTGCAGGGCAACCAATCAGGTGACAGGGTCATCGACGCAGGATTCCATTGAGCTTGACGTCTCGTGTGAGTTGGTATGACCATGTGTACTTACGGCGTGAAGTGTTTGAACCATGAATTAATATTCATAAAAATTTATGGTAAATGGAATTAATATTCATAAAAATTTATGGTAAATGGAATTAATATTCATAAAAATTTATGTTAAATGGAATTAATATTCATAAAAATTTATGTTAAATGGAATTAATATTCAATTAAATTATTACTAACGAAATTTAATTTTAAGCGCATTAGTATTAATCTGATGCGCAATATTCAGCCGTACTCTTTGTTTAGTAGTTGGCTTGCAAGAGTTTCTCTTTAACCCTTAACTTTTCAACACTCTTCCAGACAAACCACGTTTCTTGCTGCTCAGAAACTTCTCAACCATTGAAAACAGCCACATCTCCATGTCATTTCCAGTTAGAGCAAACCCTGAAATTCAGAGTTTCTATTGGTTGACGAAGGGCAAAAGGGTGGGGCCGATATATCTGAGTCAGCCAATCATAGTTGAAAATTCTCGTGTGGTTGTTGGCGTCAGAAAAACCACTGACAAAAAAGGTTTATGCGTGTCCAAATGCGTCTGACCATTTCAACATAGTTTCCTACATTTTCTCACAACCACAGCCATGCCACACCTTCACCACACAACTACACAACCGCTTAACCACACTCCTACCAAACTAACAAATTCCGATTTTACTATCAAACCACCACTTATTTACTCCACTAAACACACCAAAACATCAAAGGCATCTCAAAACACACTACATCACGAATACTTTCACACAACACACCACACCACCACACAACTACTACTACAACACTTACTAACTACTACACCACTCTAAACACTACAGCACACCACAACCACACCACAAAACAACTACACCACACCAAAAAACAACCACTTCTACACCACCACACCACAACCACACCACGACACAACCACTTCCACACCATTCCACCACACCACACCACACTACCACAGGCGTCTTACAACACATCTGGTTGAACATCTCACACGCCGAAGCTTCTGACGCTGGCGTTTACAGAGTTGAAGCCTCGAATGATGTCGCCACAACCACCATCACCACCTACCTCAATGTTTTCTGTTAGTCAGGGCTGATGATGATGATGAGCTTTATGATGATGATGATGATGAGACTGATGTTTAGGATGATGAAATTTATGATGATGATGATGATGACGCTTTACTATGTTTACTATGATGATGGTTGAAGGAAGGAGGGGTGTGGAGCGATAATACGTCATCCAAAACCCTCAACCAGATGATCCAAAGATTGTAAATACGAGTGATGACGTCACCATAAAAGAAGGATACGCTGGCAGTTTGGAGTGCACCTTCCACAGCAACCCACCTCCCGTCAGGGCCACCTGGCTCAGGAATAACCACGCGTTGGCGAGAAACGACCTCACAACGTCGCTAAGTAGCCAGCAGGAGGGCAGTGCTATGCTGCTGTTTGAACGGGTGACCAGGGACGATATAGGCAATTACCAGTGCGTTCTGAGCGGTGCCGATGGGGCACACGTGCTGTCACGTCCGATCAGACTCGATGTCTTGTGTGAGTTGGCTTCTTCGACTCAAAAGCATTGCTACTACCAATGAAACTTACATTACTGCTGCCAGCGCACTTTTTCACCCTTATTACACCAGCCCACCCTACCACACCAACACCGACACTACAACCATCACTACCAACACCACCACAACCACCGCCTCCACTCTTCCACTACTACCACCATCACCACCAATGCTACTTCCACTACTACCACTACCACCCCCACTACCACCACTACTACCAATACTCCCATGACCACCAAAATTAGTACAACTACTACTATTATCACCACCACAACTACTACTATCACCCCCACCACTACTACTATCACCCCCGGCACTCACAGACCCACCGGAAGTACTGAACAGAAACCTCAACAATGTGACGTCAGCTGAACTCGAAGGAACCTCTCTTCTGAGATGTGCTGCCACTGGTGCTACTAACTTCACATGGAGCAAGGTAGTGATGATGATGATGATGATAAAGATGGTGATGCTATTGATGGTGATGATAATGATGGTGATGATAATGATGGTGATGATAATGATGGTGATGATAATGATGGTGATGATATTGATGGTGATGATAATGATGGTGATATTGATGATGATGATGATGAAGACGATGATGATGATGATGGTTGGGTTAATGTTAAAAGGGTTAAATTATTAATTTTTTCATTTTATTATAATATTTTCTTACTGTTTATTATTTCCATTTTATCACCTGTCTTCTCTTCCTCTCAAGATAAACGGAGGTCGTCTTCCATTGAAGCGAGTAAACACCAAAATTGTTTACCCGGAAGTTACCGAAGACTATGAATCAATAAAATCACCACTACTATCATCATACCCACAACTATCATCATCATCAATATCATCATCACCACTACAATCATCATCAACACTAAAAACGCCATCATCCTCATCAGTAGCGATTTTGACAAAATACAATTCTACAATGGAATCTGTGTTAGAGCTGAGGTCTTTAAGGGAAGCTGATTACGGCTTGTACAACTGCCGAAGCTCCAATAGTGACAGTGATAGTGACTTCATAGTCAGTCTCCAACGTCCAGGTGGGTGGTGTGGCTGGTGTAGTTGGTGGTTGTGGCTAGTGTAGTTGGTGGTGTGGCTGGTGTAGTTGGTGGTTGTGGCTGGTGTAGTTGGTGGTTGTGGCTGGTGTAGTTGATGGTTGTGGCTGGTGTAGTTGGTGGTGTGGCTGGTGTAGTTGGTGGTTGTGGCTGGTGTAGTTGGTGGTTGTGGCTGGTGTAGTCGATGGTTGTGGCTGGTGTAGTTGGTGGTTGTGGCTGGTGTAGTTGGTGGTTGTGGCTGGTGTAGTTGGTGGTTGTGGCTGGTGTAGTTGGTGGTTGTGGCTAGTGTAGTTGGTGGTGTGGCTGGTGTAGTTGGTGGTGTGGCTGGTGTAGTTGATGGTTGTGGCTGGTGTAGTTAGTGGTGTGGCTGGTGTAGTTGGTGGTTGTGGCTGGTGTAGTTGGTGGTTGTGGCTAGTGTAGTTGGTGGTGTGGCTGGTGTAGTTGGTGGTGTGGCTGGTGTAGTTGGTGGTTGTGGCTGGTGTAGTTGGTGGTTGTGGCTGGTGTAGTTGGTGGTTGTGGCTGGTGTAGTTGGTGGTTGTGGCTGGTGTAGTTGGTGGTTGTGGCTGGTGTAGTTGGTGGTTGTGGCTGGTGTAGTTGGTGGTTGTGGCTGGTGTAGTTGGTGGTTGTGGCTGGTGTAGTTGGTGGTTGTGGCTGGTGTAGTTGGTGGTTGTGGCTGGTGTAGTTGGTGGTTGTGGCTGGTGTAGTTGGTGGTGTGGCTGGTGTAGTTGGTGGTGTGGCTGGTGTAGTTGATGGTTGTGGCTGGTGTAGTTGGTGGTGTGGCTGGTGCAGTTGGTGGTGTGGCTGGTGTAGTTGGTGGTTGTGGCTGGTGTAGTTGGTGGTTGTGGCTGGTGTAGTTGGTGGTTGTGGCTGGTGTAGTTGGTGGTTGTGGCTGGTGTAGTTGGTGGTTGTGGCTGGTGTAGTTGGTGGTTGTGGCTGGTGTAGTTGGTGGTTGTGGCTGGTGTAGTTGGTGGTTGTGGCTGGTGTAGTTGGTGGTTGTGGCTGGTGTAGTTGGTGGTTGTGGCTGGTGTAGTTGGTGGTTGTGGCTGGTGTAGTTGGTGGTGTGGCTGGTGTAGTTGGTGGTGTGGCTGGTGTAGTTGATGGTTGTGGCTGGTGTAGTTGGTGGTGTGGCTGGTGTAGTTGGTGGTGTGGCTGGTGTAGTTGGTGGTTGTGGCTGGTGTAGTTGGTGGTTGTGGTGTAGTTGATGGTTGTGGTGGTTGTGGTAGATGGAGGTTGTGGTAGATGGGGGCTGTGGTGGCTTCTATGGTGTATGGTGGTTAGTGATGGTGGTGGATGGTGTGGTGTATTGTGGCTATTGTGATTGTGGCGGTAACTATGGTTGATGACTGTATTGATTAGTCTTCTAGTAGAAAAAGACTTTTAAAAACAATTACTTAAACATTTAAAATCGTCCAGGCCGTCCCCACACTCCATCCAACTTACACGTGCTCAACACCAGCCAAGACACCATCACCCTCTCTTGGCTCACCCCTTTCGACGGGGGATCTCTCCAAACCTTCAACCTCAAATACGCCCCTCTGCCCAGTCCCTCCGATCCACTGACCCATAACTTCGAAGCCTCTGACCAATCACTTGACTCCATCCACGGCAACAAGGTCATCCAGCCGCCCAATCAGAGGGCTGTAAACGCCACAGACAATGTGACGTCAGCTCTGGTTTCTTCTTTTCACGACAGAAGTGTTCAATTCACCCTCACCGGTGCGCAAGCGTTTGCTTGAGGCTTTTAGTTTATATTTGGTGCATAGCATTCCATCCTCAACCTCTACACACTTCCTAATTATTCTATACACACCCACACACACCCCAAACACACTTCATACTCGCCGCATCACAAGCTTAAAACCACAGTCCAATTGACAGTGCACAAACAATCCAAACACACACATACACACACACACACACACACACACACACACACACACACACACACACACACACACACACACACACACACACACACACACACACACACACACACACACACACACACACACACACACACACACACACACACACACACACACACACACACACACACACACACACACACACACACACACACACACACACACACACACACACACACACACACAACAACACACACACTCACACACCACTCTACATTTCCTTTCACCAAACCACACGACCTCGACACCACACATTAATCTATACTATTCCTTACCCACCATACTACCCAGACACCACACTTCACTTCACATCACCCACCCCTCCATCTAGACATCACACACCAAACCACACAGACTTAGAGCTCAACACACAGTACAACATTATTTTGACCTCTTTCAACAAGTATGGAGTCAGTGCAGAAGAAAAAATAACTGCTGCGACATCTGGTGAGATAAATGTATTAATTAAGTGTTTATTTAAATATGTAGTTGTTTGACTTTAAAAAAACCTGTAAGTGGGGAAAGATTTTGATTAATTTACATACATTTTCAGCTTATTCAGGTTACGAGCAAAGAGAAATTGGTTTGCTGGACTATACCATTATTTTAGTGGGGGTGATCAGCCTACTGCTCTTCTTCGTCGTCTGCTCAATCATCTACTGCAGTCTCAAAAGACGAATGCACAAGAAGCATGAGTTGAAAGAAGGTTGGGCTTTTTGGAAAAAACTTTCATGAAAATTCAACTTTAGTTTCAGTCGCCAGGATAAATTTTCAAATACTTTTGATTGAGTTTGAATTCCCAACTTGAATAAATAATCAAATACAACATTCAAACCCATTTTCAGCAGCCGGCAACAACATCAACACCACTCAACACCAAGAACACCATCAACAACAACAACAACAACAACAACAAGCCTCCCGACACACGAGGATTCCCACACCCACTTCCAACACCACCACACTCGACCTAATCGGTCTGCCATCCCTGGTTGATGACGTCATCAACTTCAAGACCGACAAAAGCATCCACTATAGACCCAAGCACAACAACAACAACAGCAACAGCTACAGTTACCACGACAGTGGTTGCCACAACTACAACCACAACTTTCCTGAGACTACTTTTCCTACAGTCAGTTATTGTTTGATGCGTTTAGTATAGGTTTTTTCAAGGATCTTCACATCCATCCCACTTCATTTCTTTCACTACAACCACATTAACTTTATCCTATTTTGTCCATCTCCCAACAACCACAACACATCCATCCAAACGCATCTATATTTATCCTATCCAATACAACCACTCCACGCCAAACCCACACTATAGTTACACCACACCATAGCTACACCCATCAAGTCCACACCACAACACTAAATCTAGAACTATATCTTAAGCTGAAGCTATAAAATAATTAGAACCACACCCACTACAACTTTACCACAACTACAACTACATTACAGCTACAACCACAATACAATCACACCACAACTACAACCACACCACAACTACAACCACGCCACAACTACAACCACGCCACAACTACAACCACGCCACAACTACACTCACTTCAAGTAAAACAAAATACAACTATACACACCACAAATATAACTACACCACAACCACAACTACACCACAACTACAAATGCAACCACAACTACAACCACACCACAAATACAAATGCAACCACAACTACAACCACAAACCTTCGCAGGTTCCTAGATACAGAAACGCCCACGATAATCGTAGCAGTTCGGCTTGCAGAGGTGGGAGTTGTGATTTAAATTACAATTATAATTAATAATAATTAAATTCCAGTGCATGCGTGACGTTGTATTTTTAATGATATAATTACAATTAAAAATTGTTCAAGTCTGTTGAGCGTCCAGTAAATATAATTATATTTCTATGAATTTTGTTTAGTTAGTCTTAACAAAAAAGAGAAAAAATAAAAACGTAAGACAATTTTTTAATTTTTTTAATTAGCTCTTTACCAACATTCATGTGTCCCAACAGAATGTTTCAACCCAGAAGAAGAATTGTACGCCGAGGAGTTGAGAAGATGTCAAATCAACTACACCCCCACCAGCTCCCTTCTCAACGCTGCCACGGTGGAATTTCAGACAATAAAATACAATGCAATGCATTAAAATACAAACAAATACAATAAAATACAACAAAATACAATAAAATACAACAAAATACAATACAATACAATAAAAAACAATACTATACAATACAATACAATTCAATACACAAAAATACAATACAATACAATACACAATAATACAATAAAATACAATACACAAAAATACAATAAAATAAAATACACAAAAATACAATACAATGTCATAACAATACAATACAATGTCATAGTTCTTCACGATGACGTATCCTTCTACAGTTGAGGATCACCACGAACCCCATCATCCCCAGTGAGCTGTCACCCCACAACAAACTCAACAACAACGTCTTTTACTACCACAACAACAGCGACAACGACGCTGCGAATAACGAAATCTACAACATCAACAAAAACAAAATCAACAGCAACAGCAACTACTCTAACAACAACAACGACGACAGATCCCTATCTGCTTCCCAGTTTATGTGCATGAGATCCTTGAAGCAAGGTTTAATCGATTTACCCACGCATCCATCCATCCATCCATCCATCCACCCATCCATCCATCCATCCATCCATCCATCCATCCATCCATCCATCCATCCATCCATCCATCCATCCATCCATCCATCCATCCATCCATCCATCCATCCATCCATCCATCCATCCATCCATCCTTCCATCCATCCATCCATCCATCCATCCATCCATCCATCCATCCATCCATCCATCCATCCATCCATCCATCCATCCATCCATCCATCCATCCATCCATCCATCCATCCATCCATCCATTCATCCATCCATCCATCCATCCATCCATCCATCCATCTATCCATCCATCCCTCCATCCATACATCCAACCATTCATTCATTTATAAAACTACCACCATCTCTTCCACAGCTCCCCACAACATCTTCAACACTGGTTCCCTCCTCCGAAGAAATGATCGCTTTCCATCCATTGGTCTGGATGAAGGAGGTCACTTGGTGTGATGCATTCATCCGTGCATTCATCCATGCATTCATCCATGCCTTCATTCATGCATTCATCCATGCATTCATCCATGCATTCATCCATGCATTCATCCATGCATTCATCCATGCATTCATCCATGCCTTCATCCATGCATTCATCCATGCATTCATCCATGCATTCATCCATGCATTCATCCATGCATTCATCCATGCCTTCATCCATGCATTCATCTATGCATTCATCCATGCATTCATTCATGATAGCAGGAATGCACGCATGAATGAATTTTTATGTGCATTTGTTCATAAAGAAATGGGAGGAAGAAAGGGTGCATGGGGAATGAGTAGAGAAAAGAATGCATGAATGCATGAGTGAAGGGAAGAATGAATGAAGGCATTAATCATTATGCAACTACTTGATCACTACATATGGAGCTTGAGAGGTTCTTGTAGTGGTGTTGTTGGTCACCACACAAGTTGTTGTTGTTGTTGTTGAAACCGTCTGTGGTTGTTGTACGTTCAAATTTTTATGTACCAAATATACAATGTCGTTTTATTTTTGTATTTATTATGAAGATACAAAATTATACAAAATAACACAAACTAATACACAATCAATTGTTCGGTCTTCTGTTGTCCGTGTGCCTTGTGTATGTGTGCGTACGTATGTGTGCGTATGCTTATCTGTGCTTGCTTCAGTCACGTGGTAAATAGTCCTTTCAATCATGATAATGATGTTGATATTAACTGTAATGATAATATTGATGACGATAATGATGATGATTATTATGATGATGATGACTTTTAAACAGTATTTCTTACGGATGTTTTCTTCTATTTGACTTTTTCCTAGGTGGTTAGTAACTTGTTTGCTTTTTTATGTGTGCTTGTTTGTGGGCCTATATGTGTATGACTGTGCGTGTGTGTGTATGACTGTGTGTGTGAGTGCTTGTGTGTGTAAGGACATGTGTCTGTTTGTTTATATGGATGTGTTTGTGTGTGTGATTGTATGTGCTTGTGTGTGCTTATGCGAGTGTATGTTTGCTATTTATTCTGTTCTTTGTTCTTTCGATTCAGGAATATTTTTTGAGTATCTTAGTGGCTCGTACTCGCGGCCACGTCTCTTCTTCCTTCTGACCACTTCCAGCAGTCATTGCCGTCGTCTTGTCGCCTCAGAATAAACTATAGCGGCTGCTTCGTGATTCGGTGGTGTGGTCAGAACGCGAAGTAAAAGAAGGCAGTGGGAAAACTTTGGTGTAAAGAAACACTGGTGTTTAGCGCATTAAAATGCCTGTGAGGCGTTGAATGGAAGGCGAAACGTTTGGAATACTTAACAAGGCGCTTTGATGCAAGAACTAAATACATTCAAGTGGTGCAAGAGTTCGTGGAGGAGTTTGAGAGGGGTGGAGGAGTGTTACGACGGCACCTCCACGAGTAGGTCTTGAACCTGTTCGGCAACATGGAAAGGTATGTGCTCAACCACATACGAGTACTTTGTAAGGCCTGCTGTCACTTTGCGCGTGTGGAATATTGCTTCCACGTGGCAGAACCAGAGTCTTGGGTTGGCTGTGAAAAAAACGGGTAAGCTAAGAGAGCTTACTTGCGGCGTCTGCTCTGCCCTTGTCTCCTCCTCTGACGTAACTTTAAAAAAAATATCTTCCATCACGTCGTGGTCACCAATTGTTACGACTAGGATTTCAGGAAACACGAGAGAGAGTTTATTTACACGATAACGACTTATATAGGGTGCTAGGGGCAAAGGTCGCCTAGGAGTGGTTGTGTACATATCGTACACAATGTGGCCGCTACAGGAGTGAGTGGAAGAGGGGAAGAAAGAGGGAGAGAATGACGCAAGCAATCGTTAAAAGAGCGAGCAGACAAAAGCGTTGTTTGTGCTGTTCGCCAGGTGGTTGTCATGACGACGTAGCAACACGAGAATGGAAAGTGCAGGAATGGATGGGTGATTGGAGGGTGAAAGACAAGAAGAAAGAATGTAGAGCTATATAAATCACTAGGGCTTCGTAGTTTCACAACTAAAACGGGTGCAAATGACAATACTACAACGATGAGTATTATAAACGTGGCGTAAACCCAAACGAGCTTAAAGACCATTGATTGAGAGAGTTTTTATTGAATAATTATTTGATAAGCAACGGAGTAGTGACTACACGGAGAGATGGTGTGTTGTTTCGCAAATGAAGACGGCGAAGGTTGTTGTTGTTGTAGTAGTAGTTGTAGTATTAGTGCTTTTTTGTAGTTGTAGTAGTAGTTGTAGTATTAGTACTTTTTGTTGTTGTAGTTATTTTTGTAGTTTTAATTGTTGTTAGAGAACCATTAATAATATTTGTTCACTTTTGTTTGTTTGAGTAGTAGCCGAAGTAGTATTAGTAATAGAAGTTATAATGTTGTTGTTAATGGTGGTGTCAGTATAACTAGTTTTATTGGTAGTAGTGGTAGTTCTAGTTCTAATTGTTGTATCCGATTTTGTATTGTTTGCCACTCTTGCCAGAAAAGACAAGAACAGTGTTAGGAAAACATCAACAAACACCACT
>OX030962.1:4206238-4221238 GCA_943735955.1 Piscicola geometra
TAAGAAGACAAACTATTTAACAAAATCATTAAACGGTTAAAGCGGCTGCCAAGATGGCAGCTGCTAACCAAAGATCGTAACCAATAACGTAAATTAAATTTTATCTAGTCATTATATTGACTCTTTATCTAACTTTATCAACTTCAACATAAGAAATAAAAAAATAAAAAGTATGAGTTTATTAACCTCAAACATGAACACTCAAAAATTCCATCTTGAGCAACTAGGCTTCCAGATGGAATGCTTAGTTGCCTAAGATCGAATCATATTGTATTTCACAAAAATTGTCATTTAAACATTTTACTTATTATCCGACTACCTTATTTATCTAAAGGAATACTTTTTTCCGCTTTTTCAATACTGATCATTCCAAAAACTCTTTATTTATTCTGGAACATGTAGTCTTTCAGTTCTTTCTCAAAAGCGTCATCAAATGTCTTTTAAAAACGCTCTAAATTAAAAAAAACTTGTTAAAATTTTCTTTTTAAAGTAAACTCTTTGGAATAACATGAGTTAAACTTGCTTCGCTTTTAGCTTCAAACATTTCCCGTGCAACTCTCTAGTTTAGGTTGTAGGTTAACTGCACACCAAAGAAATCTTACTGCATGTGTTAAATGCACATTTGATTTTGCAAATTTCTTCTTTTTTTACAGAAAAAACGTTAATTTAGGGTTAAGGTTAGGGGTAGGATAAGGGTTAGGGTTAGAGTTAGGGTTATCAGAAAAATCGCATTTTAGGAATACATGTGCAAAATCAAATGTGCATTTAACACATGCAGTGCGATTTCTTTGGTGTGCAGTTCACCTATAACCTCTAGTTTACAGTGGAAAGTATTCTACTCGTCTTTTAATATGAAAGCACGGGCTACAGGTTCTGCACTAAAATGAGTAAAAGTTATGACGTATCTATTAGTAAATTAAAACCGATTTAATTAGATCTTTTAGCAACATTTTAATTTTACTTTATCGTAAATTATAATTTCTCATTTAAGATGAGTAAAATTGGTTTGTATTAATTTTCAATAGACTATTTAGAATATAAACTTAATATTGTTGATTATATAGTATGTAGTCCATATAGATTTATCATCCCCCGAAAATGCCAGAGACAGATTCATCAATGTCTATAATCTCTTCCTACATTTAATCTTAGGCAACTATTCATGTTTCATCTTAGGCAACTATGACCATGCTACACATCCATGGTTACAAAAGGCTAATCACTAAATTATTAATTATACTACTTGCACATAATTAAAATGTATTGCATCATCTAATTAATAATAATAAAATTAAAATTATACTCCTTCGGATGTGAGGAAAAAAGTAAAAAACGTTATCTCCCAACTTTTTAACTCTTCTTCTAAAAATCAGTTTTTCACTTGCTATAATTGAATAAGGCAACTTTCAGAAAAGAAATCAACATGAAAATGGGCTTAGAAGATGGATGCATAAACAGAAAATTTAAAAACATTCCTTTTATACATCGCATAGCTGTAAGTAAGCTCGTTCCATCTTAGAAACCGGTTCATGATGAGCAACCTCCCCCTATTAGCTTTCGAATGTTGTTATTTGAAGATTTAATAATTTTAAAGTTGATTCATCGTGTTATGTGCTTAGTGTTGTAGTGTCCTAGATACAACTATCAATCCACTAACACACTTAAAATGCTATTTTTGTATTATGCACAACAAGACATTAAAAAAAGAACAAAAACAAAAAAAAATTACTACAACAGCAACGACACAGAAGTGACAGACTCATCAACAACAAAGGATGTTGTCTTTTGAAGAAAGGAGTGAATGAAGAGAAAGGAGTGGAGGTGGTGGTGAAGTGGAGGCAAGTGAGGGTGGGTAATCTGGTGGTCCTTAAAGCCTCGCAGCCTGTTCCGGTCAGAACTATTTTACTCACTCACTCACTCACTCACTCACTCACTCACTCACTCACTCACTCACTCACTCACTCACTCACTCACTCACTCACTCACTCACTCACTCACTCACTCACTCACTCACTCACTCACTCACTCACTCACTCACTCACTCACTCACTCACTCACTCACTCACTCACTCACACACTCACTCACTCACTCACTCACTCACTCACTCACTCACTCACTCACTCACTCACTCACTCACTCACTCACTCACTCACTCACTCACTCACTCACTCACTCACTCACTCACTCACTCACTCACTCATTCACTCACTCACTCACTCACTCACTCACTCACTCACTCACTCACTCACTCACTCACTCACTCACTCACTCACTCACTCACTCACTCACTCACTCACTCACTCACTCACTCACTCACTCACTCACTCACTCACTCACTCACTCACTCACTCACTCACTCACTCACTCACTCACTCACTCACTCACTCACTCACTCACTCACTCATTCACTCACTCACTCACTCACTCACTCACTCACTCACTCACTCACTCACTCACTCACTCACTCACTCACTCACTCACTCACTCACTCACTCACTCACTCACTCACTCACTCACTCACTCACTCACTCACTCACTCACTCACTCACTCACTCACTCATTCACTCACTCACTCACTCACTCACTCACTCACTCACTCACTCACTCACTCACTCACTCACTCACTCACTCACTCACTCACTCACTCACTCACTCACTCACTCACTCACTCACTCACTCACTCACTCACTCACTCACTCACTCACTCACTCACTCACTCACTCACTCACTCACTCACTCACTCACTCACTCACTCACTCACTCACTCACTCACTCACTCACTCACTCACTCACTCACTCACTCACTCACTCACTCACTCACTCACTCACTCACTCACTCACTCACTCACTCACTCACTCACTCACTCAGGCTGACCTGGTTATACTGTCTTGCAGTGAAGAGAGTGGACTAGCTTACATAGAGACAGCAGATTTGGACGGGTTGGCAGTGTTCAATGTAGCTCTTAACCACACCAAACCACACCAACCACACCACACAGAGAAACGAATCTCAAATGTAGACAGTCTCTACTACCCACACAACACCTCAGCTTGCCGCAACTTGCCTCTCTCACCGCTACAATTGACTGCGACCCTCCTAACAATGTACTAGGAAGATTCCAAGGTAGGATGAGAATTGATGGAGAAGAAGAAAAGATGGATGGAGGGGAAAGAAGGATAGGTAGAAAAGAAGGAAAGATGGAGGGAGGGGAAAAAAGGATGGATGGAGTGAGAGAGGGAGTGCGCGAAAAGGAAGAAAGGTCCCCAAGCAAGCAGTCTTGGCACCCAATCAGCAATGAAAATGTTCTACTGAGGGGGTGTGTGTTGAGGGACGTGGAGTGGGTGGTGGGAGTGGTAGTGTATGCGGGCAGGCAGAGCAAGTTGATGTTGAATTGTGGAGGAACAGCGCACAAGAGAACGCACGTCGACAAACTAATCAACAAGCTCGTCGTCGCTGTCAGTGTTCATGTGGGTATGCATTTGACTCGCCTCAACATGAACTCGTCGCGAAATGTAAAAAAAATATTTTTTATATTTTTTGAATAAATATGATTATAAAAACTTATTACTAGTGAAATTAAAAATTTACTCGTCGAAACAGGCTAAATGTAGGCTAAAAACTCGTCGCGAAAATTTTTAGCCTGTTTCGTACGTTAGGCTACATTTAGCCTGTTTCGACGAGTAAATTTCTAATTTCACTATTACTAAGTTTTTATAATCATATTTATTCAAAAAATATTTTTTTTTTTAAATTTCGCGACGAGTTCATGTTGCGACGAGTCAAATGCAATTCGTTCATGTACGGCTATGCATGTCTTGTGCTGCTATGATATTCAATTTTTGTATTGTTTGTATGCATGCTGTTATATACTTTTTTTATGATTCGTATGTACGTGGTGTCAAACAATGTGTTGTATGATTTGTTGGTAATTTATGTCATGAACTTCTCATATACGCTGTTCGCGTTTAAACCAAGAGATCACTTTCAGATTGTACTCTTCCTCATCCTCATATGTCTTTGTTGCGCTGTGGGAAATTATGTCAGAGAGGTTGGAGAAGGTTTGGGCTTCCAGCACATCCTGCCCCTCCCCTCCTACATCCCTTCTAGCATCCTCAACCACCAGAACTTCTCTTCTATACCCGAGAAGGATAAGGTGGCCTTGATACATTATAAACTGTATATCCTCCCTCAAACTCCAGTATTATTTAATGATATTTAAAATAGTTTTTCTTTTCTTTTACCAGGTGGCAGGAGCAGCATTGTCAGCTGTGCTTGCCTTTTTTTCCTATGCCATCCTCTTCAACACCCTTGTGCCAATATCACTCTACGTTAGGTAGGTTTATACTCCTCTTTCATCATCATCATCACCATCATCATCGTCATCATCACCCCCACCATCATCATCACCACCCCCACCATAACCATCTTCACCACTACACCCACCACCACCACCACCACCACCATCATCACCACCACCATCATCATCATCACCACCATCATCACCACCCCCACCATAACCATCATCAACACTACACCCACACCACCACTACACCCACCACCACCACCACCACCATCACCATCATCACCACCACCACCACCATCATCATCATCACCATCAGCGTGGAGATCATCAGACTGGCTCAGAGTCAGCTGATAAACTGGGACGTATGCATGCAGTGGGGTGGAGTGTACGCCAAGGCGCACAACACGGGCTTAAACGAAGAGTTAGGACAGATCGGATACGTCTTCTCGGACAAGACAGGCACTCTGACGCAGGTACCACTTTCTTAGTTTTTTAAATAATTATAATAATATAAAAAATCATTAATTATAATTATGTTGACGAGCCTTATTATAGTTATCGTAGTTGGAATAATTCGATGTAGTGAGGTGAAGTGGTATTTTTTGTTTTAGGATATACAATAATGGTAAAGAGAATGATGATGATGATGATGATGATGAGGATGGTGGTGGTGATGATGCAGTGATCTCGCCATAACCGTCAGAACAAGATGGTGTTGAAGAAGTGCTCAGTGGAGGGGAGGATCTACTCGTATGATGGTGCAGATGAGAAAGAGGTGGTGTTTTTCAAAATTCATCCATCCATTCATCCATCCATCCATCCATCTATCCATCCATCCATCCATCCATCCATCCATCCATCCATCCATCCATCCATCCATCCATCCATCCATCCATCCATCCATCCATCCATCCATCCATCCATCCATCCATCCATCCATCCATCCATCCATCCATCCATCCATCCATCTATCCATCCATCCATCCATCCATCCATCCATCCATCCATCCATCCATCCATCCATCCATCCATCCATCCATCCATCCATCCATCCATCCATCCATCCATCCATCCATCCATCCATCCATCCATCCATCCATCCATCCATCCATCCATCCATCCATCCATCCATCCATCCATCCATCCATCCATCCATCCATCCATCCATCCATCCATCCATCCATCCATCCATCCATCCATCCATCCATTCATCCACCATCCATCCATCCATCCACCATCCATCCATTCATTCATCCATCCATCCATCCATCCATCCATCCATCCATCCATCCATCCATAAATCTAATTTCATCAATCCTCAGTTCATCCTTACAATCATCTCACCAAGTAATTAACGAATGCATGGGCAGGCAAGTCTAGAACAAGCGGTGGAGGAGGGAGATGAGGGAGTGATGGATGTTCTGAGACTGGTTTCGCTCTGCCACACCGTTCTAGTTACCCAGAAGAATGGTGAGTGGAGCATATTTTCATAAATTTTACTAATTCATTAGTATTAAAAAAATCAATTTTATAATTCATTCTCCATTCATTTTAATGTTTTATTTTTAAAACAATTAAGCGCCACATGAACGTCCCACGTGACAGGTGAGCTGACGTACCAGGCACAGTCACCAGATGAGGCTGCTCTAGTTGAGGCCTCCAGGAAGCTTGGAGTGGTGCTGCAGGTGTAGTGGTGGTTGTAATGTGGTGGTGGTTGTAATGTGGTGGTGGCTGTAATGTAGTGGTTGTAATGTGGTGTTGGTTGTAGTGTACTAGTGGTTGTAGTGTAGTGGTGGTTGTAGTGTAGTGGTGGTTGTAGTGTAGTAGTGGTTGTAGTGTAGTGGTGGTTGTAGTGTGGTGGTGGTTGTAGTGTGATGGTGGATTTAGTTTGGTGGTGGATGTAGTGTGGTGGTGGTGGTTGTAGTGTGGTGGTGGATGTAGTGTGGTGGTGGTTGTAGGGTGGTGGTGGTTGTAGTGTGGTGATGGATGTAATTTGGTTGTGGTTTTAGGGTGGTGGTGGATGTAGTGTGGTTTAATATCGTAGTATTGTGGTATATGTGTGATAATAGTTTTGTCTTAGTGTGTAAAATGGAGTAATGTGGTGGTAGTGTGGTTTTATTGTTGGCTCAGTGTGGTGGAAGTTTGGGAGTAGTTTGGTGGTAGTGTTGTGTGAAATTTGGTGTGGTATTGGTTAGTAATTAAAAGTGTGAAAGAATTTTGCGTGGTGTATCGTAAAGTGGTGCTGTGGAGTGGTAAAGAGTGACGTAGTATGTGTGAAGTGAAGTGTGAAGTTCGGTAGCTAGCAAAAAGAATCGAATTTCATTTTTTTCTACCATCAAAAAAACCTTCAGTCGCGCACGCAAAGCAGTTTGACGTTGAAGATGAAAAGAGGGAAGAAAAGAGGGACAAAAGTGGAAAAAGAAGAAAAAGAGAAGAAAAAAAAAGAAAAAAAAGAAGAAGAGAACGAAGAAAAAGATGAAGAAGAAGATGATGAAGAAGTATACAAGCTGCTGTGCATTCTTGACTTTGACAACGATCGTAAACGGATGTCGGTAGGTTGGTTCCAAAGTTAATTAATTAGCTCGAAATCTTTAATTAGCTTAAAAAAGTTAATTAGTTTGTAACATTTGATTAGCTTGGAACTATTCAAAGCTAACAAATACAAATAATTAAACATGAAACGGTCAAAAATATTAAATATGATTTCAAATGTAATTTCAGGTTGTGGTGGAGAGGGGCGGGAAGGTGGAGTTGTTGTGTAAAGGAGCGGACTCCAAGGTGATTGAACGTTTGGAAAAGTCATGCAAACTGGGAAATCTGCCTGGACATTTGGAGGTGAAAATGGAGGGATGGGAGAGGTTGAAGTGGAGAAAGGACGAGAGGGGGATGAGTTGGTGTGAAAATGGCTAAGTGAAAATTGAATTTTTCAAAGAAATTAAAAGATGGAAATTAATGTATGAATCATCTCTTTGTTCGTGAGCAGAGTTTTGCAAATGAAGGCTTGAGGACATTGTGTTTGGCACGAAGAAGAATGGAGGAGGAAGAGTGGGAAGAGTGGTGGAAGAGATACCAAGAGGCGTGGTAGGATGCTTGTGTCTTTGCTTCGTTCCACCACACTCACTCATCTTTTCACTCTCCCTTACTCATCTTTTCACTCATCCTTTCACTCATCCATCCATCAATCTACCACTCCCTCTATCTAGCAATAGTCTACAAGGAAGAGAAGAAAAACTCGGTGAATTGTACGAAGAATTAGAAACGAATCTCACCATCATAGGGTTGGTCCGAGTTGTTGTTGATGTTGTTGTTGTTGTTTTTGTCGCTTTTAGTTCTTTGTTCCTAATCCGCATGACCGCACCATTCCGGTCTCATGCGGAGAAGGTAGGTGAACACCTCCCCCCCTCTCTCTCTCAGAGCCTCATCGCATTGATCGGTGTGGATGAGCTCCTCTCTCTCTTTCCTGCTGCTCTTGCAGTCTCAGAAGTGGTCTGGGCTGGTCTCCACTTCACCACACAGCTCACAGGTGGCGTCTTCATTCAGGATGTTCCTTCGGTAGAACGCTGTGGCTGGACAGTGGCCGCTGCGTAGCTGGGCCAGAAGTGTCTCTGCTCGCCTACCGGTGCCATCTTCCTTTTTCAGTGGGGCACCGTATATTCGTTTTCGTCTGGGATCCAACAGCTCAAGAAGTTTCATACTTCTTTTGAGGATACTCTTGATTGCCGACCATGTGACTGACTGTGGTTGCTCGCCTTGGCTTGCGGTGAGTGCGGCTTTGTCTGCCGCCTCGTTACCTTGAACGCCCGTGTGTCCAGGGATCCACTGTACTGTCAACTTATTGCTACGGCTGGCTCTCACGAGATCCTCTTTTGTCCTACTGAGCTGCGGGTCGTCGAATCTTGCTGCGTTTCGTAGGCTTTCGACACTTCCTTTACTGTCGGTGAAGATGGTCGCTCTGCCTGGCTGGTGCTCAACGATCCACTTTGCTGCTAAGCTGATGGCTCAGAGTTCAGCATCATGGGCTGTACAGAGTACCCCTGCTGCTTCCAACCAGACGTCACTAACCACCTCACCCTCCATAACCACCACTGCACTTCCACCATTCTTGTTGTTGTCGCCTACAGACCCATCAGTGTAAATGACCACTCCCCCTTCCTGCTTACGTAGCATCATTGTTTTCTCAACATCAGCCTGGAGCACCTCTTTTGTAGACTTTTTGTTGGCTCCACCTGAGAGTTCACTGCACAGCTGAAGTGCAAGTGTCTCCTCCCATGGTTTAGGTCTGATGCGAGTGAAGGGTTCACGAATGGCCTCATTGCCTGTGATCTGGGCCAATGCACTTCTGGAGTCCTCTCGCCAGCCTTTGTTTTGCTTGTAGCGATTCGGAACATGCTTGTCAGCTGTCACACGTAGTGGATGGTGTTCATCCAGCCTCAGCGTTCTCTCATAGGCTCTCAAAGTCAGCATACAACCCTTAATCCTTGCCGGCACAATGTCCGCCTCCCGCCACACTGCTTCATCGGGGCATGTCCTGGTTAGCCCAGCGATGATTTTTGCCGCTCTCTTCTGTTCCCTTTCCAGAAGATCAAAGTTGGAAGCACTTATCCATGGCATCCAGCTGGCGGCAGCATACCAGAGTACTGACTGGCGTTGTAGACCTTCTTCAGTGTCCCAAATTCACATCCCCAGTCCTTACCAGTGAGTGCCGCGATCACCTTAGTCCTTTCACGCATGGATGCTGCCACCAATTGGACGTGCTTACCAAAATTGAGACCATTGTCGATTGTCACACCGAGAAGCCTACAGTGGCTGCTGAAACGCAATTGCTTGTGACAAACCACTACCGAAGAGATGACTTTCCAGTCTTTATTGTAGCTGCTGAATACAATTCCCTCTGATTTGCCTGCGTTCAGTTCCACCTTGTTGGCTTTTGTCCAAGCTTCAACACTCTTGATCACAGACTGCACCCTGGATGCCGCTCATTGATCGTCCTGCTCGTGGCCCAAACTGCGATGTCATCTGCGTAGCCACTGATCTGCACTTCCGCAGTATCTTCCCTGAGCAGGTCACTGGTGTAGAGAAGGAAAAGGATCGGGGGCAACACAGCTCCCTGGGGCAGGCCGTGTGTCATCTTTTTCCACTTGCTCTCACCGTCACCAAGACGAACCATTGCTTTGCGGTCTTCCAAGAAGCATTTGACCCATTCAAGCATCCTCAGAGGCATCTTGAGGTCGTTCAGCTTCATTAACAGTCTTTCCCGCCATACGCGGTCGTAGGCTTTGCTGCAATTGATGTTGTTGTTGTTATTGTTGCTGTTGTTGTTTTTATTGTTGCTCTTGTTGTTGTTGTTTGTTTGTTTGTATGTTTTGGTACTGGTGCTGCACAGTTTGGTGAGTATTGTCTCAATCAGCTGCGCCTGGCTTTTGAGTTAATGGTGTGATTGCCAAGTCCATGCTGAAGTCATTCCATCTCCAAGGCAGTCTGTCCAGAGAGGTGTGCTGCCGACTCTTCATTGCCTAATCTGCACCAGTCGAATTGGCTCAGAGCGATTCTGTGTTGGTAGCTTCTGATTGTTAAGCGTTGTCAACCACAAAACCTGCTCAGACTAGTGGGAGCAGGCTCGGAGAGGCACAGTGAAGAGTAAGTTCTGAAACACGATAGCAAGAGTTTTTTGCCATTAGCGAATGAAGAGGCTTGCAATCTGGCTGCATCTAGACTGGCCCTGGGTAGTGTCGTGCTTGCTTTATTAGAAAAACTGATGTTGAAAGACAAGTTTCTCCAAGGTGGATTTTTGCTCTTGTTTCCCAAAATTTCTTCTCAAAGAAATACTTTTTCTTTGTTGTAGAAAATATATTTCCAGTTTTATTGTTTCAGCCTCTTGGAAACTTGTCTCTCTACAAGTGCTTTTTCCAAACCTCCTGCTCGTTGCTTAGCCCCTTGACGGATGCTTTACCAAACCTTGACGCCATGTTGGTGAAATCTGTCTCAATAGGCACTGCTACAGAGGGCGTTGTGGCTGTGGAGGGAGGTGAAGATAATTTCAGTTGCACGAGGTTGCGTTTTCACCTTTTTCTATGTAGGTGCTGCGTTCTTTTGATGATATGTGTCAAAAGTGTCCATGCTAGACTCAAAAATTCTTATTTTCTGTTGTTATTGTTATTAATTTTAAAATACTCTCTGATGTTGTGGTCTTTTATTCAAAAACAGGGCAACAGCTGTGGAAGACAGGTTGCAGGAGGGGGTGGCAAGGAGTATTGAGCAGTTGAGAAATGCTGGGATGAAAGTGTGGGTGCTGACGGGAGATAAACAAGGTGGACAGGTGGAAGGAGGATTAAGGGATAAAAAATAAGGATTGAGTAATGGAAGAGAGATAGGATGATAATTTAATGGATTCCGAGGGTTGGATGATGTATGGAAGAGTGGTGGTAGAAGAAATGATGGAAGAAGGAATGATGCCTGGATGGATGGAAGAATGATGGATGGAAGAATGATGAATGGAAGAATGATGGAAGGAAGAATGATGGATGGAAGAATGATGGATGAAGAATGATGGATGGAAGAATGATGGATGGAAGAATGATGGATGGAAGAATGATGGATGGAAGAATGATGGATGGAAGAATGATGGATGAAGAATGATGGATGAAGAATGATGGATGGAAGAATGATGGATGGAAGAATGATGAATGGAAGAATGATGGATGGAACAATGATGGATGGAAGAATGATGGATGAAGAATGATGGATGAAGAATGATGGATGGAAGAATGATGGATGGAAGAATGATGGATGGAAGAATGATGGATGGAAGAATGATGGATGGAAGAATGATGGATGGAAGAATGATGGATGGAAGAATGATGGATGAAGAATGATGGATGGAAGAATGATGGATGGAAGAATGATGAATGGAAGAATGATGGATGAAGAATGATGGATGGAAGAATGATGGATGGAAGAATGATGGATGGAAGAATGATGGATGAAGAATGATGGATGGAAGAATGATGGATGGAAGAATGATGAATGGAAGAATGATGGATGGAACAATGATGGATGGAAGAATGATGGATGAAGAATGATGGATGAAGAATGATGGATGGAAGAATGATGGATGGAAGAATGATGGATGGAAGAATGATGGATGGAAGAATGATGGATGGAAGAATGATGGATGGAAGAATGATGGATGGAAGAATGATGGATGGAAGGATGATAGATGAAGAATGCAGGAATAATTGAAGAATAATTAATTAATGATGAAAGAATGAACCACGCAGAGACAGCCATAAACATCGGATACAGCTGCAAGTTGTTGACGGAGGAAGTGGGAGAGTTGTGGGTGGTGGACGGGCTGGATGCTGCCACTGTTGAAGAACAACTGAACGAAGCCTGGCAAGACCTGAAAGAGGAGGGTGCTGCTAATGATGATGAGCATCCTTCTTCCTCCGAAACCATCCATGAAACCATCGCTCAGCCCAACGGTCTCATACTCAACATCAAAAGCCTCATCCAACAATTCAACCCTTTCTCTTCCAACTTTTCATTCCTCCCTCACTCTCTCTCCTCCTCTCCCGATCACTCCATCAAACATGCCCTAGTCATCAATGGAGACAGTCTGGTGCATGCATTGGAAGGGCGTACCCAAGAACTATTCGTCCGAGTCGCCACCCGATGCGTTTCGGTGCTTTGTTGCAGGGTGACCCCCCTGCAGAAGGCAAAAGTGGTCGAACTCGTGAAACGCTACAAGCGCGATGTGACTCTGGCCATTGGGGATGGAGCCAATGACGTGAGCATGATTAAAAGTGAGTTTTGTTAACATATTTGAGAATTGCACACTAAAATATCACACCACACTAAACCTCATCAAACAACACCACACCTTACCACACCACACCACACCACACCACACTATACGACACCACACCACACTACACTATACCATACCACACTACACCACATCACACCACACCAAACCACGCTACACCACACACCACCACACCAATACAATACAGTAAAACGAAAAGTATTATTAACGTGGCTTAAACCCGGACACGACAGAAGCGCATGTGGGCGTGGGCATCAGGGGTCAAGAGGGCATGCAGGCAGTCCTGGCGAGTGACTTCTCGTTCGGACAATTCAGGTGATGATAATGATGATGATGATGATGATGATGATGGTGATGATGGTGATGATGATGATGATTATGATGATGATGATTATGATGATGATGATGATGATGATGATGATGATGATGATGATGATGATGATGATGATGATGATGATGATGATGATGATGATGATGATGATGATGATGGTGATGATGATGATGATGAGGATAATGATGATGATAATGATGATAATGATGTTATTGGGCAAAAATATAAAACTCAATTTAAAATAAAAAGAGTATTAAAATTAATTCTTTTACTAATAATACTTATATGAATAAGAGAAAAATAAATCTTATTGGAATACAAATAGTCTTAGTTATAAAATATTATTAAAGCCTTTCTATAATAATAACAATAATAATAATAATAATAATAATAATAATAATAATAATAATAATAATAATAATAATAATAATAATAATAATAATAATAATAATAATAATAATAATAATAATAATAATAATAATAATAATAATAATAATAATAATAATAATAATAATAATAATAATATTAATAATAATAATAATAATAATAATAATAATAATAATAATAATGATAATATTGAAGGTTTATAGAGCGGTTGTTACTGGTTCATGGAAGATGGTCGTACTTTCGTATGGCAAAGTTCTTAAGGTGGGTAGATGCATGGATGGATGGATGAATGGATGGATGGATGGGTGGATGAATGGATAGATGGATGAATGGGTGGGTGGGTAGATGGACGAATGGATGGATCGAAGCATAGATTAATGAATGGGTAGAATAACGATCAGATAAATGGGTTTGTATTAATGAATGAATGAATTGGTGGGTAAAAAAACGGTTAGATGAATAGATTAATGGATGGATGGATAGATGGATGAATAAAAAACGATTAAAGAGAGATTATGAAATATTGATGGTTGATGAATGACAGGTACTTTTTCTACAAGAACTTCTCATTCACACTGGTCCATCTGTGGTTTGCCTTGCATTCAGCCTTCTCTGCTCAGGTCACCCTTCACAGAATATTTATAAAACTCTTTTTCTATTTATTATACAATTAAAAAAATAAATAAACGGGTAGCTGAGCATGTAACAACTCGACTTGATCAATGGCCAGTCCTAGGTTCGAATGCAACCGATGCCCTAGTAGTGAGCGCTTTAGTTTCGCTCCGGACGCTATATTAAAACTAGGATTTGTTTATTTAATTTCAACTTGTCTATTATAACTCAGTGTTTATTTACCGCTACAAAAACTAGGAAACTCCTCAACACTTTCAGAGCATCTACGACCCCCTTTTTGTTTCCTGTTTCAACCTGATCTTCACCTCCCTGCCCATCCTCGCTGTCGCCATCTTAGAGCAGGTTTCGTCACATCCCTTTTGTTCACTTAGTAAAGGGCGCTATACAAATCACTATGATTGATTGATGATTGATCCCATGCAATTACACCATTCCCATCGCACCACAATAAGACCGTCACCATCTTACTATGTTTTAAAATCCTCACCATCTCACCATATAAACACCATCATCACCATCAAACCCTTCTTCTCATCCCCCCCCGTCTTTGCCCATCTCAAGGACGTTAGCGATAATACCAGCCTACAGCATGCCTCCCTCTACCTCCCTGGACCCCTCAACTCCCTCTTCAACCTACCCCTCTTCACCCTCAGTCTTTTCGAAGGTGATGATGATGATGATGGTGATGAGGATGATGGAGATGTAGATAATTCAATCATCTTTCAACCTCCCTTCTTTTCCTATCCCTAACCCCAACCCACTGGTCAGGGCTGGTCACTTCCCTAACCATCTTCTACGTCAGTGCCTTTGTGACGTCATCTTCATCATCACGTGACCTTCAGGCGGAGTCCTTTGGGGCTGCCAGTAGCTTGGTGGTGGTGGTGACGTTGAGGGTGAGTTGTTAATGGTGGGGGAGGGAGGAAGAAGGGATGGTGGAAGGTGGGGAGAGGAGATGGGCTGGAAAGGAAGGATGGGATTTGAGCTTTCCTAAGAACAAATAATTAATTTTCAAATAATTTAAAAGTTCAAACTAAAAGGGAAATAAAAACTTTCAGAATTATATCTCAGTTGCTTGGCTTGGCGCTATATCATATAAGCATCATTATCATGATTTTCAGTGTGCCCTGGAAACCTGTCATTGGACAGGCCTCAACCACCTGGTCACGTGGGGCAGCATCCTCGTCTTCTTCCTCCTCCACTTGGTGGCCTACCTTCCCTCCATCTACCCTTCATATAGCGGCGTCTTTTTCGAAGAAGTTTCAAGCGTGCACTTTTGGTCTGGCATCATCATCACTTCCTCCATCATGCTGGGGCCTGTGTTGGTGGCGAAAGCGTGTAAGAGTGGTGGTGGTGGTGGACGCAGGAAAGAGAGCAATAAAGTTTCTCCGTTGGAGACTTCGAGTCTTCCTGGTGGTTTGTCTGCTGCGACTCAGAAACCCCCATTCACCCTGCCATCTAAGCAACCACCTTGCCACCATCCATCTCGACCCTCATCCAGCCGTTCCAGGACCTCGATCAG
>OX030962.1:4226238-4337738 GCA_943735955.1 Piscicola geometra
TACTACTTTTACTACTACATTTACTACTACTTTTACTACTACTTTCACTACTTTTTGTACTACTACTTTTACTACTACTTCTACTACTTCTTGTATTATTGCAATTGTCACTCTTCTTGCTGTTAGTTCTGATGATGATGATGATAATGATGCTGACATCATCATCATCAACCACTGCAGGATGACGTTTGACGACTTCTGCAGCAACTTCCACCACTTGGCAGTCTGCCACCAACTCAGCGTCAGTGTCTTCAGCCTCAGCAGATGGTGGGCGGGTGTGTGGTGTGCGTGCAAGTTACACCAGAGATTATGTAATGAATATAATAAAATAATGTATAATATCTCGTTCCATGTTGCATCACACTATGGTCAGTGAATGAACCATGCCATGCTATATCAATCTACACTATGCCACGCCCCATTTCACTAAGCTACGCCACATTCCGCCACACAATACCACACCTGACCACATTAAACTTCTTTACGTTACATTACACTACATTACACCTGACCACACCAAACCACCCTTGACCACACCTGACCACACCAAACCACCCTTGACTACACCTGATCACACCAAACCACCCTTGATCACACCTGACTACACCAAACCACCCTTGATCACATTTGACTACACCAAACCACCCGTGACCACACCTGACCACACCAAACCACCCTTGACTACACCTGACCACACCAAACCACCCTTGACTACACCTGACCACACCAAACCACCCTTGATCACACCTGACTACACCAAACCAGCCGTGACCACACCACACCACGCAGGTACCTGACAGACCTCTCAGGCCAGTGGCAGGCTCCTGACAGGTGTGGAGGCTGCATCAACAACAGGGAAACCTTCTTGCGCAACCCACAGGTGTATCATCATCATCTTCATCATCATCATCATCATCTTCACCTTCATCTTCATCATCATTTTCATCATCATCTTCACCGTTATTTTTATCATCATCATCATTCTCATCATCCATATCATCATCATCAATATCATCACCCACCCACCACTAGTTCGCTTTTACAATGGGGGTGGAAGAGGAGGAAGTGATTATAGTCTTGACCCAGAAAAACATCAAGGAAGAAGGAGGTCAACTGACCGCGATTGGCTTCTCTATTCTCAAGGTGGGTGGGGGGAGGAGGGGGAAGATGGAGGTGGGTGGGTGATGGGATGGGTGAAAAGGGAAGGGAGAGAAAAGGTGAGTAAGTTATGAGTGGTGTGATGAAGGTGAGTGGTAAGGGGTAGGTTGGACAAAGATGGGTGGGTGGTGGGACGAAGGTGTAGGGTCGGAAGGTGTCTGGTGGGGGGAAAGGGGGTTGTAGGTGAAAAGAGATAGAACTGGGTAGTGGATAAAGAAGGGTAGAAGTGGTTTGAGGCCAAAATGGGAGAGTGGCTGGAAAAAGTGGGGGGGGGGGAAGATAGGAAAAAGATAAGGTTAGATGGGGCGTGAGGGGCATGGCAGATTGATCAACCACCACCACCCTCAAACCAGGTGGAAGAGAACAGGCAATATCGTCTGCACAGAATGCCCAAGGTCGCATTCTCTTCCGAGTTCATCAACAGGTTCTTACCCCCCTCACCAATATCATTATCATCAACAACTACATCATTATCACCATCTATACCAACATATAACTATCGTTATCATCACTAACTTTATCAATATCAACACCATCACCACTATTATCATTATCATCACAAACACCATCATCATCACCACCACAACCACCACCACCATCATCATCCCCATCATCACCACCACCATCATCATCATCACCACCATCATCACCACCACCATCACTACCACCATCATCACCACCACCATCATCATCATCATCACCACCACCATCACCACAACCACCACCACCATCATCATCATCACCACCATCATCACCACCACCATCACCATCACCACCACCATCATCATCATCACCACCATCATCACCACCACCACCATCACCACCACCATCATCATCATCATCACCACCCTCATCACTACCACCACCACCACCACACAGACGTAGCGTTCTATTACGAAAGAAGTTAAGCAAGGGCCGCTATGTAGTTGTACCCTGCAAGTTCAACCCAGGTGAGGTGGGACCATTTCTGCTGAGGGTCTATCTACGCTGCAGAGGCAGTGCTGTGTGAGTGGGGGGGGTGGGTTGAGGGGGATGGGTGGGTTGGGCGGGATGAATGGGTTGGGCGGGATGGGAGGGTTGGGGGGGGGGTTTTGGGTGGGTAGCTGTGTGAGAAGGATGGGTGGTTGGGTTGGTGGGTGGTTGAGGGTTGGGTTGGTGGGTGGATGGGTAAGTGTGTTTAAAAGGTTCGGGGGGTGGGTGGGTAGGTTTGTGGGTGAATGGCTGTTTGGGTAGGTGGGTAGGTCGGTAGGTGGGTGGGTGGGGAAGTAGGTAGGTGTGTGGGTGGGTGGGTCGGTAGGTGGGTGGGTGGGTGGGTCGGTAGGTGGGTGGGTCGGTAGGTGGGTGGGTCGGTAGGTGGGTGGGTCGGTAGGTGGGTGGGTCGGTAGGTGGGTGGGTGAGTGGGTCGGTAGGTGGGTGGGTGGGGAAGTAGGTAGGTGTGTAAGTGAGTGAGTGGATGGATTGGTTTTTTAGGTTGGCATATCCTCACGAGGATCTCTTTTCTCTAGCACCTTTTTCATGACCTCACTGCCAACCAACCCTTCCATCACCTTCATACCACTACAACTATCGCCATCACCACTCAAAAAAATACACTCAATCCCACAACCTTTCCACTTCCATCATCATTATCATCATCATCATTGCCACCACCACCATCATCATCATCACCACCATCATCATCATCATCAGGCCCCTGGAGCAAAGTCAACCAGTGGAGGGCTGTATGTCATGCCTGCCTTGCTACCAACTACCCTCCCTTGTTTCTCAGGTGATGATGATGATGATGAGATGATGATGAGATGATGATGATCACGATTATTATTATTATTATTATGGTTTTATTGTTTTTATTAGAGTTTTTTGTGTAATTCTGAAGGTGACTGTGCTTAAAGCGGCCAACTTGGTGAGGAAAGATGCCCAAGGTTGCTGGACATCATCATCATCATCACCATCATCATCATCATCATCATCACCATCATCATCATCATCAATCATCATCATCTTCATCATCATCAATCATCTTCAATACCGCCACAATCATCACCATCGCCATCATCATCATGACATCATCACCATCGCCATCATCATCATGACATCATCACCATCGCCATCATCATCATGACATCATCACCATCGCCATCATCATCATGACAGCCGAGTCTACCGACGCTTACGTGGTGTTGAGGAGTGAGGGAGCGAAGGTGGTGAGTGGAGTGGTGAAGGACTCGGCAAATCCTGAATTCAACCTCTCAGCCCATTTCTACCGCTCAGACCCCTCCAAGCCCATTGTCGTTGAGGTGGGTGGGTGGGGAAGGGGGGCTGGTTGAGTGGGTGGTGATGAAGGTGGTGAGTTGAGGTGGTTGGTGGGTGGTTGTGGGGTGAGGTGGGTGGTTGTGGGGTGAGATGGGTGGTTGTGGGGCTAGGTGGGTGGTTGTGGGGTGAGGTGGGTGGTTGTGGGGTGAGGTGGGTGGTTGTGGGTTGGGGTGGTAGTGGTTAGTGGGTGGTTTTGGTGGTTGAGGTGGTGCTGGGTGGTTGGTTGTGTGAGGGGTCGAAGGGGTGGGTGGTATACTACAATCTAGTTTAAATATATTGCTCTCTCTCCTATTCCACACATCCGCAACAACAACAACACACGCACACCAACCAACCAACCATGCAGGTGTGGCACAGAAAGGTCTTCATGGACGAACTTATAGGGAAAGCGTCGTTTGATGGAACGGAAATAGTTGATCAGTCGATCAAGCAGTATCCAATCACCTCGAAGGAGGGCGTTAACGCGGGAATGGTCGTCATCCAGCACTCGACCAGTCAGCGTTTAGATGCTTACTAAGCTTGCTTCTGATTGGTCGAATGGAATTAGGGGGGGAGGAGCTTAGTGGGGTGCTGAGTGTATTTTATAGAACAGTTATTTTTTATCTTTTATGATGTTTCAGAATGGTTTTTAGAGCTTTTTGTCCAATCATGTTTGGTGTGGTTTTTACAATTTTGTTTTGTTTTTTTGGTCTTTTAAATCTTTGTTTTTTGATGATATTTACATCCTGCTTGAAGGCTATTCTTACAAAACATTTTGGATACTGCTTTAGAATGTTGCCTCACTAAATCAACAAAGCCTTTTGTATGAAAATGAAGCTTGCCTCATCCTACCAATGATATTTCGCCATTTAACTTCACAGCCATATTTCCATCATGAATCTATTTCCATATGAATCTATTTTCAAGAGCAATCTATTTTCACATTTATAACTTTCTCTGAATCATCGTGGTTTTTATTTTCCACTTGCTGAATTTGTTTGTGTTATGGCTGCTCTAGTCTCGCCCACCTTGCTGGAGGCTCAAGTACAACCATGCCACCACCATCACTTCATCATTTATCCACGTTTGCTACAATGTAACATTGATACATTAAACTACCTTTTTTTATCATTTATTTAACGGCATTTTATTCAATTTTTGGTTTTTAATGATTTAAACTTTACATTTTAAAGCTTGCTTTCTCCATGCTTGAATTAATGAAACTATACTCAAAGTTTTATCTTCATTGTTAATCTATCTTTTTACAAACTTTTAAGAGTTTAGATTTTTCTGGGTATCGAAGTTTTTAATTAATTAGTATTCAAGTGTTCAATAAAATCTGGCGCTTGTAACTTTCCTTATCGACTTTCATAACTACATATACCTTTAGTAATATGCTATATATTTATAGTATACTATTTATATATGTACGTGTCCATATGACTAAATCATTGAACTTTTTCTAGCAAGACTTTTTCATATTTATATCAAAAAGTTTATACCAAAAAACTGATATTTTTTATTTAAGTTGATTTTTAAAAGTTCACTTTTTTTCTTGAAACTAAATTCTTTAAAAATGCAAGAGAAAGTCATATTGGTGACGGGAGGGGCTGGTTTTATTGGCAGTCATGCCGTGGTGGAGCTGGTGGGAGCAGGCTATGAAGTGGTCGTTGTGGACAACTTGTGTAACTCAAGCATGGGTGCGTCTTTTGGTCAAAAAGTTTTTGGTCTATCTAAATTCTAATTCTTTTTTTTACTCATTCATACCAATAATTAACTAAATTATATTTTTTCAAATCTACAGAATGCGTCAAACGCGTCGAAAAAATCACAAACAAGTCAATTAAGTTCTATGAAGTAAGTCACGAATTGCCAATGGTTGAAAGAAAATATTATCAATAATGAAAACATTTAAAGGTTGATATTCTAGACAAGGTCAAAATGACAGCGATTTTTAAAAAGGTTTGAATATGCATAATTATTTAATCTATACAAATTCTAAATCATCCCAAAACTCTTAGTATCTTCTACATTAATCCTCACCCATCCATCCTTAATCCTCACCCATCCATCCTTAATCCTCATCCATCCATCCTTAATCCTCACCCATCCATCCTTAATTCTCATCCATCCATCCTTAATCCTCACCCATCCATCCTTAATTCTCATCCATCCATCCATCCTTAATCCTCATCCATCCATCCATCCTTAATCCTCATCCATCCATCCTTAATCCTCATCATCCATCCATCCACAGCACACCTTCTACGCAGTGATGCACTTTGCCGGCTTGAAGGCGGTTGGTGAGTCGTGCAGCATTCCACTCGCTTACTACAAGAACAACGTGCAGGGCTCTATTTGCCTCCTCGAGGTGGTCGAGGGAGGAGGGAGGGAGAGTAGTGAGAGAGGGAAAGAGAGAAGGAGGAAGAAGGGTGGGAAAGAGGGAGGGAAGGTAGGAAAGAGGAAGAGAAGGTAGGAGGGTAAAGAGAGCATGGAGGGATGGTGAGAGTGAGGGTGGGATGGAAAAAGGAAGGTAGGGAAAAAGGGAGGAAGTGAGTAAAGAGGGTATGAGGGAGGAAGGAGGAAGGGCGGTAGATTGGAAAGGAGGAATGAAGAAGGAAGGAGGGGGGGATGAGAAGGGAGAGAGGGAGGGAGGAAGGTCGGTAGAGTGGAAGGGAGGAATGGAGAAAGAAGGGGGAGGAGAAGGGAGAGAGGGAGGGAGGAAGCTTCAGCAGGGCAGCCATCTTTTGAATTTTCTCTACGTCGTGGGAACTTCAAACCAACAAACATCTCTCCATCCTCTCGCACTTACATCCCACACTCCATACTGCAGGTGATGCAGGAACACAACGTCAGCAACATCATCTTTTCCTCTTCCGCCACGGTCTACGGCACACCAAAGGTCCTGCCCATCGACGAATCACAACCGACAGGCGACTGCACATGCCCCTATGGCATGACCAAACACATGATCGAGATCATCATCAAGGACTTGTGTGCCTCTGACAAGGTTGAGTAAAATTATAATGAGAAATAAAAAGAAGAAAATAATAGTAAAAAGAAATAAGATTAAAAAGAATAAAATAAAAATATATATAAAGAAATATTAATATATATATAAATATATAAAGAAATAATAATTAAAATAAATAATATTAATAATTGTAAGTTACTTTTTGAGTGACACATTTTCAGTTCGTCTCACGCAAGCTTCACACCCCTATTTCAGAAGTGGAATGCTGCCCTTTTGCGCTACTTCAACCCAGTGGGAGCGCACAAGTCAGGCCTGATAGGGGAGGACCCGCAAGGACCACCCAACAACTTGTCCCCCTTCATCGCACAGGTAGGCGTGGTGGAAGGGGGGGGGGCAGATAAGAAAGTTGTTTATTTATTGTTGTTTGTTTGTTATGTTGTTTGTGTGTTGTTTGTTTTTTGTGTGTTTTTTATTTGTTTTTGTTTGTTGCATGTTTGTTGCTTTCTTGCAGGTGGCGATCGGAAAAAGGTCAGAGCTGAAGGTGTTTGGCAGTGATTATGATACCATTGACGGCACAGGTTTTCATCAATACCATCATCATCATCATTATCATCATCATCATCATCGTCATCATCATCATTATCATCATCATCATCATCGTCATCATCATCATCATCAGGAGTAAGGGACTACATACACGTGGTTGACTTGGTACTGGGTCACATTGCAGCTTTAAAGGCGCTCGAAGGCAACTGTGGATGCAAGGTAAGAGGGGGAGGAAAAGGGGTAGGGGGGTGGTAGGGGGTGTGTGTATGTTAGGGGGATGGTAAAAAGGGGGGGTAGTATGTTAGGGTGGAGAAGGTGGTAGGAGGGAAAGGTAGTATGCTTGGAATAGTGGGGTGGTATAGAGATAATGATAGGTTTTGGTATTTTTAATTGGTGGTGATTCTTGGTTGTATTGTGATAAGGGGAGGGGTTGATGATGATTTTGGTTACGGGGGGAGGGGAGGGTAGAGGTGAGGGTGATTTGATTGAGTTTTTGTGTTTTAACAGCTCTTTCGGCAGCCTCCCTTTTCCACCAACAACCCCCCCCCCCCAACAGGTGTACAACTTGGGCACAGGGGTTGGTTACTCAGTGTTGCAGATGGTTGTTGCCTTCGAAAAGGCCTCCAAAAGCAAGGTTTTGATCATTGAGAGACCACTGTTTCATCACCCTCTCAAGCCTTTAACTACTACTACTACTACTACTACTACTACTACTACTACTACTACTACTACTACTACTACTACTACTACTACTACTACTACTACTACTACTACTACTACTACTACTATTACTACTACTACTACTACTACTACTACTACGACTACTACGACTACTACTACTGCTGCTACTACTACTACTACTACTACTACTACTACTACTAATATATCTCAATCAATATTATCACCATTAGAGTTACCACCGTTTTTATTACTACCACCCAAACCATCAAAACCTCCATCATCATCATCATCATCATCACGATCACCATTAAACCCCCATCATCATCATCACCACCACCATCATCGTTATCACTACCACCACCACCATTACACCCCTATCATCATCATCATCACCACGACCAGGTGCCCTACTCATTGGTGGGCAGGAGGGAGGGGGATGTGGCTTCGGTGTATGCTGACGCCTCATTGGCTCTCGAGGAACTCCACTGGAAAGCCGATCGATCATTGGATGAGATGTGTAATTGGGGGAGGGGCGTTTGGAAAGTTTGTGATTTTGGTTTAGGATTGGTGGTGATGGTAATGATGATGATGGTTGTGCTGATGATGATGATGGTTGTGCTGATGATGATGATGGTTGTGCTGATGATGATGATGATGACGTATCACAGGCGAGGACTTGTGGAGGTGGCAAAAGATGAACCCTGAAGGATTTAAGACGAAGTGAAAATAATGGAAGGAAGCAGAGAAGAAGAAGGAAGGAAAAGGAGAAAAAGGAGGAGGAGGATGAAGAGAAGGCAGAAGAAGAAAGGAGAAAGAAGAAGAAGAAGAGGAATAGAAAGAAGAGGAGGAGGAAAAGACGGACTTTAACTCAGGCTTTCAATATTCTTGACCAACTAATCTGATGTTGATATTATTAGCTTTGCATGCGGTCTATGCTCGTACATCAATTCATTCACGCGGGAATTATACAAGACTTACTTAGCAATTACCTTGCTTTGAATCGGGACATCACGGTGTTTTCCATCTTGCCCTGCGACTCGTAAATAATCCCTAATGACTAACCCTTTCATCCTTTCTCATCCCCTATAAAATTGGGTCTTGCAGTACTACATAACCACCGCTACTTAACTGATGATTCTGCTGACGCTACCATTGCCAAAGCCCTTGTCTTTGTGTGTGTGTGTGTGATGGGAGTATTTTAATTTTTCAGTTTTATATTAGTGAATTTTAAAATAAATGGCTTGAAAGCGGAATGATTTATTGTTATGCGTCAATGAGCCATTAAAGTAGTGACATTAGGTGGAAGAAGACACTGCTGAAGGTGGATTTAAAAAACGAATGAATGTGCATGATTGAGAAATAAATGGAGAACATAGAGAGGAAATGATGAAGAGATTAAAGTAAAATCAGTGGAGCAAGTGTGATTGATTGCAAGTCAAGCGATTGATACAAACACAAGAATGTTTCACCACGACCCTGTTCTCAAACCTTTCAAGCGTTCATTGCACTGCAGAAAAAGTAAGTATACAATGGCGTATGAGCTGATACATAAAGTGTTTTGTATTCCTTTTTTAATTGTGCTATAAATATGATTGCAACGGTTGCTCTTTTAAAGTCTACAGAATCGTTATCACAGAAGGATGAACTCTACAACAGTATATACCACCACCAATATTTATTTATTTCGGCCCATTTCAGAATCTGTCCCATTTTGAATGAAACTGCGTGACATAAACTTTATAATAAACTATTACTTTTTCAAAGAATTCCACACTAACCCTAAAACCAACCTAAGCTCTCTTCTAGAACATAAGGCGTAATTTTTATTTATTTTATATAAATTAAGAACTAAATTATATTTGATTTTAAAGTTTTCAGAATTGGTGCCATTCTAAAATGGGACGGAAAATATTTATCCAGCGATAAAGTGTAATGACACGTATAAATATTTTGATAACGTCATTTGAGTCTTCATGACGTAAGAAGTTAGTTGATATAGCGCATAATGGCCACTTTGCAATAACGACATGTCAGTCGATAGGGAGTAATATCGCAAGTCTGCAGTTTTAACCTATCAACAATAAAAACATCTCACAACAACAACAACAAACAACAGCAACAACAAAAACAAAAAACAAACAGCAAAAAAACTTAAAACAATGATAATAACTCGCAACTATAATGAAAACAACATTTCAAAACGACAACAACGTTACTACAACAGTTGTATTAAAACTTCATTCATGCAATATTATTGTCATAAATGCCGAGATACAACAAGTGCTCTAAGTTGAACAAGACAGCAGTCTTGAGTACGTCAAATTCGCTGGAACCTTGGTGCTTCTCACCATCTTTCTCAACACCTTCTCACCACCCCACCACCCTTCAATTCCCACTCCACCACCCTCTCATCCCATCACCCTCTCATCCCATCATCCTCTCACCCCATCACCCTCTCATCCCATCATCCTCTCATCCCATCATCCTCTCATCCCATCATCCTCTCACCCCATCACCCTCTCATCCCATCACCCTCTCATCCCATCACCCTCTCATCCCATCATCCTCTCATCCCATCATCCTCTCATCCCATCATCTTCTCATCCCATCATCCTCTCATCCCATCACCCTCTCATCCCATCATCCTCTCATCCCATCATCCTCTCATCCCATCATCCTCTCATCCCATCACCCTCTCATCCCATCATCCTCTAATCCCATCATCCTCTCATCCCATCACCCTCTCATCCCAGCATCCTCTCATCCCATCACCCTCTCATCCCATCATCCTCTCATCCCATCATCCTCTCATCCCATCACCCTCTCATCCCATCATCCTCTCATCCCATCATCCTCTCATCCCATCATACTCTCATTCCATCATCCTCTCATCCCATCATACTCTCATCCCATCATCCTCTCATCCCATCATCCTCTCATCCCATCATCCTCTCATCCCATCATCCTCTCATCCCATCACCCTCTCATCCCATCATCCTCTCATCCCATCACCCTCTCATCCCATCATCCTCTCATCCCATCATCCTCTCATCCCATCACCCTCTCATCCCATCATCCTCTCATCCCATCATACTCTCATCCCATCATCCTCTCATCCTATCATCCTCTCATCCCATCACCCTCTCATCCCATCACCCTCTCATCCCATCATCCTCTCATCCCATCATCCTCTCATCCCATCATCCTTTCATCCCATCATCCTCTCATCCCATCATCCTCTCATCCCATCACCCTCTCATCCCATCATCCTCTCATCCCATCATCCTCTCATCCCATCACCCTCTCATCCCACCACCCTCTCATCCCATCATCCTCTCATCCCATCACCCTCTCATCCCATCATCCTCTCATCCCATCATCCTCTCATCCCATCATCCTCTCATCCCATCATCCTCTCATCCCATCACCCTCTCATCCCATCACCCTCTCATCCCATCACCCTCTCATCCCATCATCCTCTCATCCCATCATCCTCTCATCCCATCATCCTCTCATCCCATCACCCTCTCACCCCATCACCCTCTCATCTCATCATCCTCTCATCCCATCATCCTCTCATCCTATCACCCTCTCATCCCATCACCCTCTCATCCCATCACCCTCTCATCCCATCACCCTCTCATCCCATCATCCTCTCATCCCATCATCCTCTCATCCCATCACCCTCTCATCCCATCATCCTCTCATCCCATCATCCTCTCATCCCATCATCCTCTCATCCCATCATCCTCTCATCCCATCATCCTCTCATCCCATCATCCTCTCATCCCATCACCCTCTCATCCCATCATCTTCTCATCCCATCATCCTCTCATCCCATCATCCTCTCATCCCATCATCCTCTCATCCCATCACCCTCTCATCCCATCATCCTCTCATCCCATCATCCTCTCATCCCATCACCCTCTCATCCCATCATCCTCTCATCCCATCACCCTCTCATCCCATCATCCTCTCATCCCATCACCCTCTCATCCCATCATCCTCTCATCCCATCACCCTCTCATCCCATCACCCTCTCATCCCATCATCCTCTCATCCCATCACCCTCTCATCCCATCATCCTCTCATCCCATCACCCTCTCATCCCATCATCCTCTCATCCCATCACCCTCTCATCCCATCATCCTCTCATCCCATCACCCTCTCATCCCATCACCCTCTCATCCCATCACCCTCTCATCCCATCATCCTCTCATCCCATCATCCTCTCATCCCATCACCCTCTCATCCCATCACCCTCTCATCCCATCATCCTCTCATCCCATCACCCTCTCATCCCATCCCACCTTTCTCATCCAACCACCCTCTCATCCCATCACCCTCTCATCCCATCCCACCATCCCTCAAACATTCAGTATCTTTTGAACAATGGCGCCAGGGAAGTTGTAGAAGAAGAGGACGAGGAAGAGGATGAGGAGGGAGATGAGGAGCAGTTTGAAGAGCAGCCATTTGTAGTTGCGCCAGATGATGTACTTGAGCGTCTTCAGAGGGTTCATGAACCACAAGAAGGAGGTGTCTGGGCGACTGTGGCGGTGTGGTGGTTGTGTGGTGGTTTTGTGTGTGTTTGTGTGGTTTTGGTGTGGTTGCGATGAGTGTGGTGGTTGTGTGGTGTAATGGTGCGTGGTTGTGTAGTGTGTGGTGGTGGCTGTTGTGGCTGTGGTAACAGTAAACAAACAGTAAAGTAACTTGTTCAATATAGCATCACAATCAACATAAACTGAAGGCACAACGCCATCTTAACCATCACAGCCACCACAATCGCCAAACCGTCACAACTACCCCAACCACCTATTTATCACAACCACCACACAACCACTACACAACCACCACACAACCACCACACAACTACCACACAACCACCACACAACCACCACACAACTACCAGACAACCACCAAACCACCACGATTATCACAACCACCATCCACCATACTACAACCACCAAACCACAGCTTCCTCCACACCTTAAGCCACACACCATCAGAACCTCAACCTCCCCCCGCACTGACTTGGGTTTGGGCAAGGTTCTTCGTGCGCCTTTCCTGCAGGCTCTCTCTCAGCCTCCTCTTCCGTCAGTAGCATCAACTCCATCTCCATTTTGCCCTGCATGGTGTGACGGTGTGGAAGTGTAAGAGTGTGACAAAGTTAGAAATTATTTTAAAGAATATTTTTCCATAGTCACACCACGCACAAAAAGTCTAAAAATACCATGTCCACACAGCACCTACACAACAAACTCACAACAACCACACAAAAACCAAACAACAACAACCACACAGCAACCACACAACAGCTACACAACAACCAAACAAAAACGCCACATAAACGACACAATATTTGAAAGAACTTAAACACGTACCTTCAAAACCAGTTTTTATTTTTCTTCTACTTCGGATTCTTCGTCGGAATCTGAGTTCACTTTTTTTGGCTTCTCCTTCACAGCCACCGGCCACCACCCTTTGCACCTGTTTGTGTCGTTGTTTCATGCCGTTATTTTAATCCACCACACCGACACAACACACAACCTTCCCACACCGACACACCACACAGCCTTCTTACATCAGCACACCACATAATCTTTCGACACCAACCCCAAACTAATACTTTTACAGTACCACAATACTCAACACAAAAACACTAGCAATCTTCGCCTCAAATATCACACCACAACAACATCAACCACCTCTTTCTTACACCACATTATGACACCATCCACCCTTCTACGCACCATATCATCATTAACCACCATCCCACACAACACTAAATCACGTCACTAACAACCCCCCCCTCCCCCACAACACCAGACCTCACTATCATCAACCCCCACAACACCAGACCTTACTATCATCAACCCTCCAATACCAGACCTCACTATCATCAACCCCTCAATACACATCAACAAAACATCATCCACCCAAACACACCACATTAAAACACTATCTACCCTTCCTACATCTTCACCAAAACAACCCACCTCCCCTCACCACACAACCACACTACAACACCACACTATATACAAACAACCCACCTCCCCTCACCACACAACCACACTACAACACCACACTATAAACAACCCACCTCCCCTCACCACACAACCACACTACAACACCACACTCTATACAAACAACCCACCTCCTCTCACCACACAACCACACAACACCACACTTTATACAAACAACCCACCTCACCTCACCACACAACCACACTACAACACCACACTATATACAAACAACCCACCTCCCCTCACCACACAACCACACTACAACACCACACTATAAACAACCCACTTCCCCTCACCACACAACCACACTACAACACCACACTCTATACAAACAACCCACCTCCTCTCACCACACAACCACACTACAACACCACACTCTATACAAACAACCCACCTCCTCTCACCACACAACCACACCACAACACCACACTATATACAAATAACCCACCTCCCGTCACCACACAACCACACAACACCACACTCTATACAAACAACCCACCTCCTCTCACCACACAACCACACAACACCACACTACAAACAACCCACCTCCTCTCACCACACAACCACACAACACCACACTTTATACAAACAACCCACCTCCCCTCACCACACAACCACACCACAACACCACACTATATACAAACAACCCACCTCCTCTCACCACACAACCACACCACAACACCACACTATATACAAACAACCACACAACACCACACTATGATACAAACAACCCACCTCCCCTCACCACACAACAACACCACACTATGATACAAACAACCCACCTCTTATTCTTGAAGAGATTCAGCGTGGGATACTTGTTGCCTGGTTCGATCATCTTGAGACCACACGCCTTAACGCTCTTCGCTGGCCTGGGCATCTTCGTTAAATTTAAAACGATGCCCCCCAACACGTCGTCCGATGAAACAAGATCTGCATCCCATACCTTGGTTGATGATGATGGTGGTGGTGATGGTGATGGTGGTGGTGATGATGATTATGGCGATGGAAGGTAGGGTGGAGATGGTGGAAGGGGTTAGGGGGGTGATGATGAAAATGATAATAAAAACCATTATGGCATGGTAATTATGCTGATGATGATAATGATCATGATGATGGTGATGATGATGATGTTCACAGACCTGAATCACGAGATACGAAGGAATCTTATGTTCTACTTCGTCTGTCGCCAGCATGTTCTCCTGTCATAATCATGATCACAATCATGATCACAATCGTCATAATAATAATAATAAGCATAGTAATAATAATAATCATAATAATAATAATCATCATCATCATCATCATCATCGTAAAATAGTCATAAAAAAGAATCGAAATAATGATAAAAGTGATCTTGATAATGATAAAAGTGATCTTGATAATGATAAAAGTGATCTTGATAATGGTAAAAGTGATCTTGATAATGATAAAAGTGATCTTGATAATGATGGAGGTGATTTTGATAATGATGGAGATGATTTTGATAATGATGGAGGTGATTTTGATAATGATGGAGGTGATTTTGATATAAATGGAGATGATCTTGATAATGATGGAGGTGATCTTGATAATGATGGAGGTGATCTTGATAATGATGGAAGTGATCTTGATAATGATGGAGATGATCTTGATAATGATGGAGATGATCTTGATAATGATGGAGATGATCTTGATAATGATGGAGATGATCTTGATAATGATGGAAATGATCTTGATAATGATAGAAATGATCTTGATAATGATGGAAATGATCTTGATAATGATGGAGGGGATCCTGATAACGATGCAAGTACCTTCTTCCAGAAGGCAACACAGTTTTCTGCCTTGGAGAAGTTAAACTTGAAGATAAATCTCCATTTGAAGTTGCCTTCTCCAGTCATCGATCTGGTGGGGGGGTGGTTGGGTGGGTGGGTGGTGAGGTGGTTGGGTGGTGAGATGGTTGAGTAATGAAGTGGTTGGGTGATGAGGTGGTTGGGTGGTGAGATGGTTGGGTGGTGAGATGGTTGGGTGGTGAGATGGTATGTTGTAGTGGTGAAGTTGTGTGGGGAAAGTGTGTGGGATGGTATGGTGATGAGATGGTGTAGTGATGGAATGGTGTAGTGATGTGGTGACGGTATCTTGTTTAATGATTGAGATGCTCTAGTTATCGAAGTGAAAGTGTAATCGAACAAAGTGGAAGGTAATGTAGACAAGTATTATGAATATTTTTATCAGTGCTTTTTTCAGCATGCCACTCATCATCACCTGTAATGCACGTCTGTCTTCTGATCATCAACACCAACACCCTTCAGGTAGCCTGAGGAAAGTCATTTAACAGTCTTTACTCTCTCCATTGCACTCATCTATTCCATCTCTCACTCTTTCCGAAACCTTCTTTTCTTCTTCCACCTAACTTTACCCACTTTTTCCCTCTTCATCCACCCACTCTACTCTATTTCACCCACTTTAGCGTACTCCATTCCATTCACTCCTTTCCACTTCTTCCACTCATTCCACTCACTTCATTCCACTCCCTCCACTCATTCCACTCACTTCATTCCACTCCCTCCACTCACTCCATTCCACTCACTTCATTCCACTCACTCCACTCCACTCACTTCACTCCACTCACTCCATTCCGCTCACTCCATTCCACTCACTCCACTCCACTCACTTCACTCCACTCACTTCCTTCCACTCACTCCACTCCACTCATCCCACTCCACTCACTCCACAACTTCACTCCACTCCACTCACTCCACACCTCCACTCCACTCCACTCACTCCGCACCTCCACTCCACTCCACTCACTCCACACCTCCACACACCCTTCACGAAGATGTCACTGGATGCTTCTCCAGTAATCATAGTGACGTCATCAAGGGTGACCTCGTCTGTGTTGTAGATGTTGCAGCGGAGTTCGTATCTGTGGATGGATGGATGCATGGATGGATGGATGCATGGATGCATGGATGCATGGATGTATGGATGGATGCATGGATGGATGGGTGGATGGATGGAGGGATGAATGGATGGATGGGTGGATGGATGGAGGGATGAATGGATGAATGGATGAATGGATGGATGGATGGATAGATGGATGGATGGATGAAGGGATGGATGGATGGATGGATGGATGGATGGATGGATGGATGGATGGATGCATGCATGCATGGATGCATGCATGGATGAATGGATGGATGAATGCATGCATGCATGGATGGATGCATGCATGCATGGATTGATGCATGGATGGATGGGTGGATGGATGGATGGATGGATGGATGGATGGATGGATGGATGGATGGATGGATGGATGGATGGATGGATGGATGGATGGATGGATGGGTGGATGGATGGGTGGATAGATGGGTGGATGAATGGATGGATGGGTGGATGGATGGAGGGATGAATGGATGAATGGATGGATGGATGGATGGATGGATGGATGGATGGATGGATGGATGGATGGATGGATGGATGGATGGATGGATGGATGGATGGATGGATGGATGGATGGATGGATGGATGGATGGATGGATGGATGGATGGATGGATAGATGGATGAATGGATGGATGGATGGATGGATGGATGGATGGATGGATGGATGGATGGATGGATGGATGGATGGATGGATGGATGGATGGATGGATGGATGAATGGATGGATGGATGGATGGATGGATGGATGGATGGATGGATGGATGCATGGATGGATGGATGCATGGATGCATGGATGCATGGATGCATGGATGCATGGATGGGTGGATGCATGGATGGATGCATGGATGGATGGGTGGATGTATATAATATACATAAAGTTTATTTCATAAACGTTTTAATAAAACTTTATAAAGCACTTTTATGTTACGCTGAAGAAAATATTATTATTAAAATATAATTTACAATGAAGAAAAATTAAAATTTAATCAATATAATATGATGCGGTGTTTCACGACTTATGTCGTGTGAGTAGCGCCTCAGTTGCGTGCCTTGGCGCATTATAAATACGCATTATTATATCCGATATATTAGAAGGGGGTTTCGGTAAATATGAGATCCATTTCGGCCGAAACCAAAATTGAGCCGAAATTACAAAATTAGATTCGGCCGAAACCGAAAAATTGCCGAAACTATGAAAATTGGCAATTTCGGCGCCGAAACCGAAACCGAACCGAATTTCGGTCGGTCTCTACTACCATGGTTTATAACCATGCGTCTCAAGTTCAAGTTGAGCTATTTGCTATCCTCAACAGGCAACATCCTTCCAGGCTGTCAATAGCCTCACTATAATAATCGCCATTGCACACCGCTCTGTGTCACTAGCTTCCTGGATTGAATATCATAACATCTGTTTAAAATCACATTATGTTTGTATAACCTAAAAATTGATCATCACCATCATTAGTTAGTCGTTGGGGAGGGGTGGGGGGAATAAGGAAAAATAGGCAGCTATAGTCCGCCATTCTGTTAGCAGCGTTGGAAAGACTGCTCAAGGGAAGAAACTTCCACTTTTTCGCATTGTCCATCCAGCTCTTTTACTGACGACTCGACGACGACTTTTTTGCATAGCATCGTCTTGGATAGTGAATCGTTTTTGACGACGTGGCCAAACCAAGTCAACTTTCGACGTTTGACAGGAATTGCATTAAAATGAGACTTCATTGTTTATATTATATATATGGTTTTTATTTGTGTTGATGTTTATCTAGAAAATATTAATAAAATTTCAAAATCGGACATTAATAAATTTAAATATTGCATTAAATACTTCAATATCTTAGCTATGTTCACTTAATTTACCATTTTTCTAATAAATTTTATAGGTTAAAAAAAGATTTGTCCAAAGGTACCAAAACGGGGCAAGACATTTAAATGCTTTATTTTTGATCATTTAAAGAAATTTAACAAGAAAATACAACTAAATCTTTCAATGAAACAATTTAAAATGGAAATAATCAACAAAATTTTATCAAAAAAAAAATAATTTAGTAATTTTTGATACGGAAGATGGATAAAAATCACAAGGGAATTAATATTTCGATGAAAAGATATAAAATAAAAATAATTAAGTAAATTTGTTCATTTTCTCACACTTTCTTATGAAACTGAAAATAGGCAAAAATCACATAGGAATTCTTAAGAGCTGACTTCATATGTCCACTATCACATTTGCCACACTGGATCCATTTTTACTGGAAGAATCAGTGTGTAACTCATCACATAATATATGAAAGAGTCGCGCTATCTCTAAATTTATTGATGAGTTCTTAAACCTAACTGAATATGTCTTTTCCCTATCTACTTCTTTCTTCATCTTAGGTGACTTTATTCTCCATCATAATAAACCCACTGATTCGACTTTTTTTAAAATTTATGGTCTGAATTATTCACAGCCTGACAGACGCAGGCCATGTTACAATGGTTCTGAGAACCATGGTTCTTATGCGCCAGAGACGCCACTCCACACGACGTACACATCTCTCAATGCATACGTCGCAAACACCGCATAATATAGACTAGGTATATGATAGTTCACGGTTGCTTGTCAAGGATTCGAACAGGCAACCTTTAAGTTGCAAGTCCGACGTCTACCTTCTAAGCCATCCCCTCTCCCAAGTCGAAAGAACGAGAAGATTTGGCTTCGAATAATTAATTCAAAAAGAAATTGTGAGAATGTCGTTGAATCCTATTTGGAAGTTTTTTTACAAAATGTCAGTCTGACCAACAACAAAAAATTTTTGGTGTTGAAAAACTTTTATTTTTTGGCTTAATATATACGCTTATTTGGATTTACTTATTAAACTGGCATTGTCATCGTTAAATATTTTTTTCCATTTTTAATAAAAGTTGGAAAAATTTCGGTTTCGGCTTCGGTTTCGGCCGAAAATCTGGTTAAAATTTCGGTTTAATTGCGGTTTCGGCCGAAAATTGATATTTAATTTCGGCTTAATTTCGGTTTCGACCGAAAATGGGATTTTAACATCTTGTTTTCCATTCATTTCTGAGTACAATAGTTTAAAAAAATTACAAATAGATTTAAATTTGCTAAAGTTATAAACAAATATACATTGGGAGATTTTTTTGGCCCACAGTGTATATTTAGATTCTAAATATACACTGTGGGCCATTTAGATGACATAAAATACCCTATCTGTCTGTCCTCCTGCCCTCTCCCCATGAGCGGCGATCCTGGGGGGGTCCTGGGGTCACCTTAATAGGAACCCTCCCACTTTTTCCCATTTTTGTTTTCAAAAATTTCTATTTGGATTAGAGACCGACCAAAATTCGGTTCGGTTTCAGTTTCGGCGCCGAAATTGTCAATTTTATTAGTTTCGGCAATTTTTCGGTTTCGGCCGAATCTAATTTTACAATTTCGGTCGTTTTTCGGTTTCGGCCGAAAATAATTTTGTAATTTCGGCTCAATTTCAGTTTCGGCCGAAATGGATCTCATATTTACCAAAAAACAGAAATTTTTATTTATTTATGTAGTTTATCTGATATATTTGATTCCTCAATCAAACTCGAACTATTAAGTTTGGGTTCGATTCTCATCTCTATTAGATATCTATTAGTTATCGTAGTTGATTGATTTATCGGTGTCATTATACTAATTGTTCGAATAACATATACAAGCATCTGGAACAACAGCAACCATTCTATTGAAATTTAAGTTATTTGGCATACGTTCAATGATGATATTTAACAAAACTTTTTTAAAAATTTATTTTTAAAAACATTTGTTTACAAAAATTTTATTGTCAAAAGTAAGTATCTGTATATCCTAAATCGAACTCGAACTATTAACTTTGGGTTCGATTCTCATCTCTATTAGATATCTATTAGTTATCGTGGTTGATTGATTTATGGGTGTCATTAGACTAATTGTTTGAATGACATGTACAAGCATTTGGAATTCTAGATATCCTTGCTTAGATAAACAGTGTATATGAATCGAAAGCCCGAGAAGATTTGGCTTCGATTCATTAATTCAAAAATAAATGCAGGCGTATCTTAAAGAGCCTAGAATCAACAGAACATCCAATATTTTTGCGTATTGGCATTGCAGTCAATATTCATGTCTTGAGCCTGCTGCTCGAAAATACAAGTGTGGCTAGCGAACAACTATTTAGTTCTGCAGGGCAAATCTACGCAGATCGTCGCAGCAACCTTCTTGGTGAAAATGTTTAAAAACAGTTATTTCTTGCTTACAATATTCGTTTGTTTGGATTTACTTATTAAACTGGCATTGTCATCCTTAAGTACTATTTTTTTGTTTTTAATAAAAGTAGGAAAAAACTTCGGCTTCGGTTTCGGCCGAAAATCTGATTAAAATTTCGGCTTAATTTCGGTTTCGGCTGAAAATTGAATTTCAATTTCGGCATAATTTCGGTTTCGGCCGAAATACAAATATCTGTTTCGGTCGGTCTCTACTCCAAACTCTTGGTGACAGCCTGGCAAAGGTTGTCGAAGCTTTGCCGATCCTCTGGTTCAGTTCTGCAACTAGTGAGAAGTCATCAGTGATTGTCGAACCAAGGTAGGTAAACTGACTGACGACTTCCAGAGCATAGTTGTTGATAGTGATGTGAGGTCGTTCTGCGTGCTGTGCCATCACCTGTGTTTTCTTGAGGCTGATTTGTAGGCTAAACTCATCGCATGCCTTGGAAAACCTGTCGATCAGTCTTTGCAGTTCTGCTTCAGTTTGGGTGACCAGTGCTGCATCATCCGCAAACAGCATGTCTCTTATCATCACTTTTCGTATTTTGCTTTTTGCCTTCAGACGAGCCAGGTTGAAAAGACTACCGACTGATTGGGAGTGAAGATATACACCTTCTGTTGATGCTCCAAATGCACGTTTCAGCATAACAGCGAAGAAGATGCCGAAGAAAGTGGGAGCGAGAACACAGCCTTGTTTGACGCCACTGCGGATTTCAAGAGCACTTGATGTCGACCCATCGTACTGCACAGTGCTTTTCATATTGTCATGGAACGACTTTATCACGCTCAGGAGCTTTGGTGGGCAGCCAATCTTTGCCAGAATGTTGAAGAGTCCATCCCTACTGACAAGATCAAACGCTTTGGTCAGGTCTATGAAAGCTAGGAAAAGGGGTTTGTGTTGTTCTCTGCCTTTTTCTTGCAGTTGTCTGAGTGTGAAGATCATATCTATGGTTGACCTTTCTGCGCGAAACCCAGTTTGTGATTCTGGATACACCCTATCAGCAAGCTTCTGTAATCTTTTTAGGACTACACGTGCGAACACCTCGCCCACGACACTGAAGAGAGATATTCCTCTGTAGTTGTTGCAATCACTTCTCTCGCCCTTGTTCTTGTATAAAGTGATTATTTTGGCATCTCACATGTCCTGAGGTACAGATCCTTCTTCCCAGCATCGGCAGAGAAGACCGTGCAGTTGTTCTAGGAGGGCTGTGCTTCCGCATTTGATGACTTCTGGTGGTATGCCATCAGCCCTTGGAGCTTTGCCTGAAGACAAACTTTCAAAAGCCTTCTTTAATTCTGTAACACTGGGCTTTTCATCTAGTTCCATCATGAGTGGAAGAGTTTCAACTGCAGCAAGGGCTTCATCACTCACGTGATTCTGCTTGGAGTTTAGGTCGGAGTAGTGTTCTACCCAGCGGTCCATCTGCTTGCACTTATCGTCTATGATTGCATCAGTGGCAGACTTGAATGGGGCTATGGTCTTCATAGTGCGACCTGTGGCTTTTTTAATGCCGTCGTACATGCCCTTGATGTTTCCAGTATCGGATGATTGTTGAATCTTTTGGCATAGCTGAAGCCAGTAGTCATTAGCGCATTTTCTTGTTAATTTCTGCACTGCACTCTTGGAGGATCTGTACGCCTGTAGACTTTTTTGGCTGGGATGTAGCTTGTACTCCAGATGAGTTCTGCGGCGTTCTTCTATAGCTGGAGTGAGTGTGAAGGAGTGGGCTTCAAACCAATCGCTGTTTTTGTTCTGTTTCTTTCCAAAGACTTTGGACGCAGCCTTGTAAACCGTTTCCCTAGTATGGTCCCAACGTTCTTTGGCTGTTCCATCAAGAGGTTTTAGGTGGAACAAGTCCAAGAGATCTTGGTTAAACTGTGCCACTTTGTCTGGGTGGTTTGTTTTGCTCCCATCGATTCGGGGTTTTCCTTCAGGCCTGGACCGGTGAACTTTCTTGGGCTGGAGTCTCAGTTTACAACAAACCAGAGAATGATCGGTATCACAATCAGCGCTGTGATAGGTGCGAGTATGTAGTACACTTTTCAAAGAAGATTGCCGGATGATGAGCAGGTCAAGCTGGTGCCAGTGTTTAGATCGTGGGTGTCTCCACGAAACTTTATGCTGTGGTTTCGTCTGAAAAAAAGTGTTGGTGATGCTGAGATTGTGATATGAGCACATCTCCAAGAGTCGCTGTTCATTTTCAATCATCTTTCCGACACCAAATTTACCAAGACATGGGGACCAAGAGTAATGATCATCACCCACTCTTGCATTAAAGTCACCCAGCAGTTGTTCTTCTTTAGGGATTTTGTTGAGAAGCGAATCTAGCTGGTCATAGAAATCGTCTTTGGAATCGCTCGATGCGTTAAGGGTTGGTGCATAGGCACTGATGAGGTTGACTGGCCCAGAAGTGGTGTGGAGACGGAGTGATAGAAGTCTTTCAGTTCCTTTTTGGCAAAGTTTTATCATTCCCAGCAGATGGTTCCGGACTGCAAAACCAACGCCGTATTCTCTGTTGTGTTCAGCCTTTTTCCCTTGCCAAAAGAATGTGTAATCTTTTTCTCTAAGACTTCCAAAATCAGCTAGCCGAGTCTTCTGCAGTGTGGCGATGTCGACCTGGAGTCTCACGAGTTCATCGTTGATAACTGCAGTCTTTCGGACATCAGTGATCATCTGGAGGTCTTGAGATAGCCCTGGTGTGAGTATTCTCACATTCCAGGTGCCCAGTTTTAGGGCAGGTGTTTTGTTTTTGTTTTTAATCTTGTTTGCGGGTACATAATAAGTCTGCTTGTCGAGTGTTGCAGCACTCTGAGCCCAACGCACCCAGTAGGGCAGGCAGACTGTGATGGAACAACACCTATTTGACTGGGGGCTGCCCAGCTTGAAGCAGGCGGTAGTTGTAAATAAGACATGGCGATCTTTCCCACCGTCGGAAGTAACCCTTGGCGCCATATGAAACATATGACTTATAACCGGTAAACTGCTACTTCCCAGCGAAGCTGGACTGACCTCTCCAGGGCGTAAGCCTGGGCAAAATACTATGGAAGATAGGTTGTAGCCCATGCAGCAGACCCCCCCTCTCCACGCTTGATGGTGAGTCCAAGGGAAAGGCAAAGCCGATACATCTTGGAACCATCAGCGTCGCAGGAGTTGCCGGAAGGACATCATAGATGACGATCCACCGCCTTAGGGACTCCGACTCCTGATTTTTCCTCAGGGTTGACTTCCAAAGCCTTTTCCATGAATGGATAGCCTGCAAGGCAGCAGCGGTTGGTAGTCGGAGTTTTCCTTCTCCTAGATGGATTGCCTTCCCGGGCTGACGAGCCCCATCTGCCCGAAGCGACTGGTTTTAAGGCGCCAGTGACCCGCCTTCGCCCCTTCTCCTGTCCGTAGAAGCAGTTCCGCCGCGAGCAGGCCAGGAGTTGGACTTAGTTGTCAGAGGCGGTACAGAGACGCACGCCGTGAAGGAGCATTATCCCCACTGCCACCCCTTGGCTATGACAACCTTGGAACCAAACAATACAGCCTTTCAAATACTTGCCTTTATAAGCCTCACCCCATCTGTTGTACCAGCATGCCGACGTTTTTTTTAAATTCCATTTTTCAAAAAGACATATTTGTTAAAATTAACGAAAAAATATTTATTACTCGTTTAGCTTTTCGAGACACAATCTTTTGAATAATTTTAAGCCAACTCGATTATCATGAAATTCTTTTATTCAGTCTTCCAATAAGAAAATAATTATTTCATTTAAATCAATTACTCCCCCATGCTGAATTTTTCACTAGCCCCATCCGTTACAACTGAAATTTAAAATTTTAATGATCAATATAATCTCAATTATGAGATAATTTACATGTAAAAAGCTGCATTTTCTTCTTAATTTCGGTTTCTTTATATTCATTTTTTTTAATTAAGACTTTTAAATTTTTTAACATTCTTACAGGGTAGCAGGCCACAACGGTGCCTTTAATTTCAAAAGGATAATCGCACGCACTGGAATAACAACCAACTTTCTTCAATTCCGGTTTCATGATCTTGAAGGGTTAAAGAGGGCAGTTGAAATTAATTCAGAATTATAATATCTAAAACTTTAATGATTATTTTTCAATATAATTTGTAAAAGGCATCTACAAAGAAAAAGCTTCTAGACATAAAGTAAATAAGTTGAATATAATGTCTATATTGAGCATATAACAATCTACCACTATAATAGATTCTTTAAACCTTTTGAGCACTTTTGAATTTATGAAGAAGCGTTAAATAAATATATTTAATTTATTGATTATTCAGACGTTATCACCATGATGTAGCCATACAATTCAACGTCCTTCATCCAAGACTCCACCAGTCTTTTCAAGTCTCGAGTTGGGGCGACCAGGGTTACTCCGTCACCAGCTTGGACGCATGCACCTTCTATTGCATCACTATGCGGGAAGGTAGCTCTCCATTTCTGAACGTGGAAAGTTGGTTAGACTTGATACGAATAAATTATTCATTGAATATAACAAGTTGATGGAAAATGGAAAAGAACGCAGAGTTACAATTGCGGATAGGCTTTTCGATTTTCTCTGGACATTTATTTCGTCAATGAAAATCTTCTGATCGGCTTTAGAACCAAACATGTTTTCGCCTTGTGAATGTCCTAGCACAACCACCACCAACAACAAAAAGAGAGTCTTGATCCACATTCGGAAGGAAGATTCTGCAAAGATGAAACTTGCCTACTTTCTCCGGAGATATATAAGCGTTTTGTAATTAAATAAAGATAATAATAATAAATAATAATATTAATAGATAATGAAGATAATAATAAAAAATAATATTAATAGATAATAAAGAGAATAAGCATTTATTAAACCTAATATCGATTTATGATGAGATAAAATACGTCTATAAGCTTCATAAAGATTTATTCTTTTTTAAATCTCTTTTCGCCATAGCCAGATGGGTATTTTAATTAAGTAAAGTTTTAAATATATTGGAAACACTGAAACAAAAATAAGTTCATCGTAATTTTTGAAAGATTTTATTTTTATATCGTAAGTTGAGTGGGCGGATCCAGGAGGAAGAAAATGGAGAAACGTGCTTTCCACCTCTCCCCCTTTCCCCTTATATTTTTTAAATATGCACTATTCTTTTGTAATGGTAAAAATAATTTAATATTAAACTAACATATGTTAGTCTAAAACCACGTAGCAGATGTTTTACTTTTTTTAAACGTGGCTCGATTTCGATATTGTTTTCCAATAATGATTTTTTTTCTTTTTTTTCCTTTCAACTTACGTCGTGAAACACCGCATCATATTGGAGCGGGATTTTTTAGATGGTAGACGTCGGACTTGCAACCTAAAGGTTGCCTGTTCGAATCCCTGACAAGCAATCGTGAACTATCATATACCTAGTTTATATGATGCGGTGTTTGCGACGTATGCATTGAGAGATGTGTACGTCGTGTGGAGTGGCGTCTCTGGTGCATAACAAGCATGGTTCTCAGAACCATTATAACATGGCCTGCGTCTGTCAGGCTGTGAATAATGCAGAGCATAAAAATAAAAAAATAAATATACACTATGTATATGTATATGATAGCTCACGGTTGGCTTAAAAGGGATTCGAAATGGCAACCTTTAAGTTTATAATATAATAATAATAATTATGATGAGCATTATTATAGTGGCGTATAATTCGAACGGGCTTCCAGGCCACTTAGGCTGCATATTTTCATTTGCACCTAGTTGCAGGTCTAACGACTTACCATCTAGGCTAACCCGCTCGCTATAGCTGATTACGAACAGGAATGCGACGGTTTCAAATCCGGATTCGGGTTAGAATTCCCGGATTCCAAAAAGATTTGGATCCACCGATTCCATCACTAAAGTATCGGTTTAAACATTCTAGAAATAATGTTTTTTCTACAATTTATATCAATAAATGGATGCGTAACTTTCTTTCTCTATCGACGTAAGGTAAAGAATTTTATAAATATATATTATAGTCATTTAATTATTATAAAAACTATCGGAACTTAATTAAATTTCAATTCTTGCTATTTTGATTCGGATCCGTACGGATCTAGTATCAAGATTCGGATTCAGATTCGGATCCGTTGATTTCAAATACTCGGATCGGTCCTATTCCTAATTACGACCCAGTGATAAGATGCTTTAAGGTTTATTGGGTGCAGAAAATGTGGTCAAGGGTTGATTGGTTAACGTGCAATTAAAAAAATCTAAATAAATCATTATTAAAATAAGATTAAAACTCATTTTTGGGTAAAATAAGAGAAAAATGATTTTTAAAGATGTAAAAATACTTTGACTGTATGATGAAACCTTGGACTTCTTAATCTTAAACATATTAACTATATTATGGAGTACATGGATGAAATACATCATGGATGTATTGTATATATATGAAACATGATATATGATACACAGTGATACATCATGGATGTATTGAATATATGAACAAACCTTTTTTAGGTGTCATAGCTAGGCAAACAAAATGTTGAAAACATGAATTCTAAGATTAAAACGAAAAATGTATTTCAAAATTTAGAGCAAATATTCTTGAATCGATTTGTGAAACTTTCATGTTTGCGAGAAAAACATTCCCACGTATCGGAAACTTATAGCAAACACTCGTCGAATCAATCAGCCTTTGTTAGGCTAACTTACAAAGAAAACGCATTTCATCTCCGTATGTAAATCCTGTTCTATATAAGAAAAAAGAAAATCATCGTGGAAACGCCATAACTTCAAAATGAGCACTTTTAAATATTTTCTTCTAGTTTTCTTGCTCTGCTTGGTTTTGATAGACGTGTCGTTCGGTAAGAAGAATAATTTGAAATACTATTTCTTCATTATAGGAATATTTAATATAATTAAAACATATAAAAACCAATATGCAAATCATAAAATTCTTCAGCATTTATTAATGAAGTAGATAAAAGCTTAAAAACATATTTATTTAATTCTAATAAAACATTATTATTTCACAAATGTCTCCAGGCTGCTTCGAAGCGATGGCGACAAACTGCAAAGATGCTTTCCACGACTTTTATGGCCGACCAGTTCAGACAGATTGTCTTTGCGGCGTGAGTTGAAAAACTTTAATAATATTTATCGATATTTTGAATCTAACAGATTAATTTAATTTGATATTTTTAATCTAAAAGATTAATTTAATTTCATATTTTAAATCTAAAAGATTAATTTTATTTGATATTTCAAATCTAAAAGATTAATTTTATTTGATATTTTAAATCTAAAAGATTAATTTTATTTGATATTTTAAATCTAAAAGATTAATTTTATTTGATATTTTAAATCTAAAAGATTAATTTTATTTGATATTTTAAATCTAAAAGATTAATTTTATTTGATATTTTAAATCTAAAAGATTAATTTTATTGGATATTTTAAATCTAAAAGATTAATTTAATTTGATATATCTTTTTTTATTAGTATGAAAATCCCAAAGCATGCACTGGTGGTAAATTTTGTAATGGGCGAACTCAGTTGTGCATTGAAGGTGAATAAAGTTTCTTTATAAGAATCCATTATTAATATAACTAAAAGAATTTTGTTTATCTATAGAATATTAGCATAAATTATCATAATAGATGGGATGGCTTAGATGGTAGACGTTGTACTTGCAACTCAAAGGTTGCCTGTTCGAATCCCTGACAAGCAACCGTGAACTATCATATACGTCGCAAACACCGCATCATATACACTAACTATCATATACCTGGTGTATATGATGCGGTGTTTGCGACGTATGCATTGAGAGATTTGCACGTCGTGTGGAGTGGCGCCTCTGGTGCATAAGAACCATGGTTCCTAGAACCATTGTAACATGGCCTGCGTCTGTCAGACTGTGAATTCTAGATATCCTTGCTTAGATAATAATATTTTTAAAAGCATAAACTTTTAAATAAAAATTTTCATTCGAAGATTTTGAAGATAAACAAGAATTGATCAAGCCAGAAAGTATGAAAAAATCCTGTTCATTACCATCTAAGACTCAATTGAAACTTAATGAATTTCCGATCGTTATCACTCAAATAACTTTATTAATTTCTAAGCACTGCCTTTCTGCACTCAAGATCACGTCGATAGGAGAGAAAGATGCAACTGCAAAGTTCGATTTGAAAAATAATTTATTTAACATTAAATTAAAAATAAATATATATATATAAATAAATAATGGAGTTATGAAACAAATTTTAAATTTTTTTATTTTGTCTCAAGGCCCAGGGAGAGTGCATGCAGGGAAGCTTGTGTGCTCTGGGATCGGATGGCAAGTGTAAGAAAGGTAATTAAAAACCAAAAATAAATGTAAAATAAAACTCTTCGCTTTAATTAAATAAAATTTTCAACGACCTTTTTAAAATTGAATTTTCGTTTAAAAAAAATAGATTTCCAATTAATTGATTGAAACATTTTTAAAAGCAATAAAAACTTATCTTAACGCTTTGTCCACAGACATGAGTTTGCGAGGTAACTTTCTTCAAAAATTATTTTTAATAGATTGTAAATATAATTTCAAATTTAATTATAAAGATTAAATTACTAGTTTATTTTGCGGGAATCTTCAGATAAATGTAAAATACAACCCATGGTTGATAAATTATAATCACTTTCAATAATTTCAGATTGTACTTCGGATATATTGGTGGACTGCAGATGCAATGTAAGAAAACCCCCTACTAATATTATTAATACCACCGCAAAATCGATCAGCATTTTTTTTTCATACAACTTTTATCACTTCTTCTCTTACTGATTATTCTTTATTTATTTATTTAAGATTTTAAGTTTCCAGTCATAAAATCTTTAAAATAACTACAGAAAGACGCTGTGTGCTTTGCAGGAGAGTATTGCCTGGTAATCAAGCAAGGGAAGAAAAGAGCTTCTTATTGCATAGCGGGTGAGATAAATTTATATTATATATTTTTTTCATATAAATATTTATACTTATGATAATTATTTTATTCAAATTCCGTTTTAATTTATGCAGAAAAGGACTACAAAGCACAAGCCTGATTCAGTTTTTGGAGAATTGAAGATATAAATTACAAACAAACAAAAAAGTTGTAATGTAATAAAATTTGGTGTAGTAAAAACTGGATTAATTGAATGAATAAATTAGCAATCAAAGTTTATTTGCCTCTGAACCAACATTAGCAATCACAACTCGATTATACAAAATTCTTAGGTATTTATATAACCAGTAATCTTTCTTGGAATGAACATATAATGTATATATCAAAAAAACTTTCAAAAAATATTGGTATTTTACATAAACTTAAACACAATTTACCATCTCATATAATTAAGTTACTCTATTCTACTTTAATTCTACCTTACTTGACCTATTGTCTCCCTTTATGGGGACTTGCTTGCAAAACTCATTTACATCCTTTAAATGTTATACAAAATAATTTTCTTAGAGTCTTGTTTAATTTACACTCTCATGACCACATATCTCATCTGTATCTTCCAGCTCAAATGTTAACAATCAATCAGTTATACATCTTTAAAACCTATATTCTTTTTCATAAACTTATAATAAAAAACACATCCTCCTATTTTACACATTTAATACATTCCTTCACATCCAACTGCACACGAACATTGAGAACTAAGTCTGACTATTACTTACAAACTCCAAGAACCAATTTCTATCTAAATAGTCCAATCTATGCAGGGCTCCAACTCTGGAACAGATTGCCATTGAATTTGAAGAATATACAGCAAACCCTTAATTTTAAGAAAACAATTAAACCACTTATAATTTCCAATCACTTTAATTAATTTCTTTTGTAAATCAATGAAAACATTTGTTATTATTAACAATTCTTTTAATTTGTGAATTTAATTAAGAAGTTCATGTATTATTTTATTTTTCTAAGAGATCATACAAGCATTTATTTGCTTCGATTTCTAAATTTATTTTCTTGCTTGCAAATGCTCTGTGCATTATTTTGCGTGCAGTTCACCTATAACCGTATTAAAGAATTCCTTGAAAAAAAAAAAAAATTTTTCGTCAGACTATATCAACAACTGAAATACCAGGTGCTAGAAATTGTGACCACATCAGCCCTGTTCTCAAATAACATCAACAGTTTCGTGTTGAAAACAGAATTGAATACAAAAACCTAGTGTTAATGCACAAGTGTCTGTCCAATAAGTTCTTATTTCATCTCTCCTTACTTTTTTCAACTACATGTTTTAATATGAATACATACATGCTCACGAAAATACTTTTCATAGATTGTTATACATTTATTTATTCACTAACATTAAAAAGAGAAAACTAAAATTTACTGTGGGTAAACTTTTTCACCATACTTGAAACCTTCCATACGGGAAATATTCTTCAAAAATTTTTTATTTTTATTTTTACGAATAGGAAACACTAAAAATAAACGAAATTTATTTTTTTAACTAAATTTATTTGTTAAATTTTTTATACGCCATTTGAAATTTCAACATTAGAATTTACCCTACAGGAAATCTACCTTTAGACGAAAACATAAAAAAAATCGATAAATTTTAATACAAATTGTTTTTTCCTTTACTTTCCCTGTGAACACTCTATATGGGCCTATATGGGTCCCATATGGGCTAAATGGGCTAAGGGTAATCAATATGGGTCCTATATGGGCTTCGTGGGCTAGAGATTATCTATATGGGCCCTATATGGGCTAAATAGGCTTTAAAAAAGAATAAAATTTAACGTGTTTTTAAAGAAAAACCTATTTGGGAAGTATATGGGTCCTAAATGGGCTAAATGAGCTTTGAATAATAATAAAAGTTAAAATGTTTTTATGGAAAACCTATATGGGTCCTATATGGGTTAAATGGGCTTTGAATAATGAAAAAAGTTAAAGTGTTTTCATGGAAAGCCTATGTGGGTCCTTTATGGGTCCTATATGGGCTAAATGGGCTTTAAAAAAATAATAATTCAAAGTGTTTTCAAGGAAAGCCTATGTGGGTCCTATATGGGTCCTATATGGGCTAAATGGGCTTTGAATAATAAAAAAAGTTAAAGTGTTTTTATGGAAAGCCTATTGGGTCTTATATGGGTCCTATATGGGCTAAATGGGCTTTGAATAATAACAAAAACTAAAGTGTTTTTATGGAAAGCCTATGTGGGTCCTTTATCGGTCCTATATGGGCTAAATGGGCTTTTAAAAAAATAATAATTCTAAGTGTTTTTAAGGAAAGCCTATATGGGTCCTATATGGGTCCTATATGGGCTAAATGGGGTTTGAATAATAAAAAAAGTTAAAGTGTTTTTATGGAAAGCCTATGTGGGTCCTATATGGGTCCTATATGGGCTAAATGGGCTTTAAAAAAATAATAGTTCTGAATGTTTTCAAGGAAAGCCTATGTGGGTCCTATATGGGTCCTATATGGGCTAAATGGGCTTTGAATAATGAAAAAAGTTGAAGTGTTTTCTTGGAAAGCCTATGTGGGTCCTTTATGGGTTCTATATGGGCTAAATGGGCTTTAAAAAAATTTCAAGTGTTTTTAAGGAAAGCCTATGTGGGTCCTATATGGGTTCTATATGGGCTAAATGGGCTTTTAAAAAATTAAAATGCTAAGTGTTTTCAAGGAAAGCCTATGTGGGTCCTATATGGGTCCTATATAGGCTCAATAGACTTTGAATTAGTGTAACATATGGCCATGGTTTTTGTAACATATTTATTATTTTTTTATTTTAGTCATTTGAATTTATTATCTCTTTTATTTTAGAAATGTTATTTTCTGTTGTAATTATTTAAAAAGTATTTGTCTATGAAAGTCATTCTGGTTTCTTATTAAAGTTTTTTTTTTAAATTCTCATTATTAAATATTAATATTAAAAAATTTAAAGTTATGCAAATAATTATTCAATAGTTCAACAAACTTTTCGAAACCCCACAAGTTGTAAACAATGTATTCAATATCTATATAAGATACCAGCCACTTTTGTTGACATGTGTAATGACAAAAAAAAGCCGGTTAGCACTCCCATTTACCAGAACAAATGAAACCATGGTATTTAATTCATCAATAAATTATTCGCAACAGGTTCTGTCAAAACCAACTCAACTCAAAGTACACGTGTCCAATTTAGAAAAGCAAGCCAAGCAAAATTCAAAAAAAAAATCTAGAAGAATCCTATTAATCACATTTTTTCTTACATCTTTAAATTTATGTTTGGCAGAAATATTTTAATTGCTTTTTATAAAAATAAATAATTTATCAATCAATCATGTGTTGCCCGTATAGCCCATATGGGACCCACTTAATTCGGTGTAGCATTTTGACATGGGTCCCATATGGGGCCCATATAGTTGCCCATATGGGACCCATATAGGTCCCATATAGAATGTTCACTGGGTTTCCTCTGTATTGAAGGCACACTCATGAAAACCCTTAACTTTCTATTATGTAACCTGAAATATTAGCCTAATTAAGATGAAATAAACATTCTAAAAGTATAATTGTTTTAGGAAATACTTTAAAGACAATTCATACAATTTAATTTACAAACGAACTACATATTGTCTCCCCAAGATAGATTACATTCCTTCCAGGCTAAAACTAAACGACGATTATATCTCAGATCGTTTTTTAAATATTAAAAGATTTTCACAAATATCAAATTACATATCAAAATGGATAGTCGCACGTCCCTTTAAATTTCGTATTTGCATTTCTTGAACTCGCTTAGAAATTAATGTGTTCACTTTTTAATATTTACAAGTTTCACATATTTAAACGGATAAAAGTCTTAAGGATAAAAAGTTTTAAGGATATAAAGTCTTCGTATATAAAGTCTTCGTATATAAAGTCGTAAAGATACAAAGTCTTAAGGATAAAAAGTCTTCAAGATAAAAAATCTTCAAGAAGAGATTTTCATGAAAAAAAACGTTTTATCATATTTATTAATTTTAATTAATGTAAAATAATGTTTAAAAACGATTTTAATTAATAAACAATAATAAGAGGCTAACTCAAAGGCGGCGATTTGCTGCAAATCTAGAGCGGGTTCTAACCAGCATAAATGATCCTGGAGGGTTCTAAGGTCCGGATTTCCCCTCCCCCCACTTAAAAAACATTTTTAAACTTCTGTTTTGGTACGAATAATCAAGTAAGCAAATAACTTTTTGGTTAGCAGCTGCCATCTTGGCAGCCGCTTTAACCGTAATGATTTTGTTAAATAGTGTGTCTTCTTATCTAATAATTTAGTTTTTTTTAATTTCAAATAATTATAGTAATCATAATTTATCTCTTTTCTTGTTTTCTGGTTTTAAATTTATCTTGCTCTCGGAATTAAAATCTTCAACCAATAACTGTCTAACGGACTACAATAAAACTTATTTTTAAAGGAAGAAGTGCCAAGGCCTCAAATTGAGCACTAATGCACAGTTTGCAAGAACCCACTGGCTACCTACTTCACAAGGCAGATGAGCTCTGCAGATGAAGGACAGACTGTCAGAACGAATCTTCTACACATGACTGTTTATGTCTATTATCTATTGAAAACTGACGTATTAGACAATTAATACCTTACTTAGATGACCCTTCTTTAAAGATGTCCATATATTTAAAACTCATCACCTCCTTATTTAACTACTACTATATCATTATTTACTTTTCGTACGGATCTGAAGACATATCTGTTTAACAAATTCATTTACCAGCGCTCTTAAATTTGAGGAAAGAGCGCTATAGAAATTGATTTGATTAATTGATTGATTGATTGATTGAACTGTTTGGTTTTAGACTGATGTCACTGTAATTACACATACTCACAATGTATTACTATATAAAAAATGCCATTGATGACGATTATGCGCGTATTAAATAGGATTTATTTAAATAAGATTTATCTAAACTTTTTCAAGAAAAAAGTGGGGGGATCCACAATAAGACAGACACCTTCACTACCAAAAAGTGGGGGATCTGGACTCCAGGATCGCCGCCCATAGGCTAACTAATTATTTCAAATATATTTTAGCTTATGTAGGAAATATCAACTTCAAGACATGAAACTTTCGGAGTTTTATGCGAAATGTGGACCAATAATAGAGCTCCCAGGAGAACAAAAATAATTGGGAATAAGAAGTGCTTTTTATTAATTTTAATGAATGTAATATAATTTTTTGAAACAATTTTAATGAACAAATTCTAAGAAGAGACTAATTAATTTAGAAATATCAAGTAGAAGACATGAATAATCTGGAAGAAAAATTGCTGGGCCTCAGTTTAAGCACCCACTGGAGGAAGAAGTGCTTTTTATTTTTATTTTATTTATAAATTTATTAACTTTTTATATAATTTTATTAATTTTAAGGAATGTAAAATAATTTTTAGAAATCATTTTAATTAACCAATACTAAGAAGAGACTAATTAATTAAAAAATATCAAATAGAACTTCTAGTAGAAGACCTGAATAATCCGGAAGAAAAAGTGTTAGGTCCTCAGTTTGAGCACTAGTGCAAAGCTTGCAAGCACCCACTAGAGCAGGAGTGGTAATCTGCGGAGAATCTTAGGACGGTCCTCCCCAGGGTTAGAATCAAAGATCCGGTATCGGCCAATACAGTACCAGCAATACTATCTAATATTGTTTTCTGTATTGCTAATTCTTTTTGTATCAACTATTAGTATTTGTATCGCCTAACATTAAAAAAAGTTTGATACTCAATAAAAATACTTTTCTATTGGCACTTTAAGCGATTTCAAGAAAAACAATAGCGATTTCAATATTTTTTATTATTTATCGTCTACATAAATTCAATTACAACTGGCCATTAGCCCTACCAATATCAAAACCCCTATTCTAAAAATATAACCACGGTCCACGAGTTTGAAGAAAAATTTAACTTCCTTTTAATGATTTTTAGCGATTTAAGAAAAAGTAATTAGGTTTTGCATTGCGTACTTATAGATTCAATTAATGTTATTCTTATATTCTTTCATTCATTTTCTTCATAGAGGGAGGTTGCACAAGATGGAACGATTTTTACACGTAACCTCAAAGCTCAGTTGCATAACCAATAACGTTAACTCAAATTTATCCAGCCATTATATTGTCTCTTTGTCTAACTATTTCAACTTCAACATAAGAAATAAATAATGTAGAAATATGAGTTTATTAATCTCAAACATGAACACTCAAAAATTCCATTCTGAGCAAATGGGTTCCCAAGATGGAATGCTTAGTTGCCTAAGATCAAATCATATTGTATGTCACAAAAATTTTATTTAAACATTTTACTCATTATCCGACTATCTTGTTTATCTAAATAAATACTTTTTCCGCTTTTTCAATACTGATCATTCAACAACAAAAATATTTATTCTGGAACATGTAGTCTTTCAGTTCCTTCTCAAAAGCGTCATGTCTTTCATAAACGCTCTAAATTTTTTATAAAATTTTTAGAACTCTCTTTAAAAGTAAACTCTTTGGAATAACACAAGTTAAGCTTGCTTTATTCGGAGAAATTTATTTACTTCGCACTTCACTTTTAGCTTCAACCATTTCCTGAACAACCCTCTAGTTAGACTAATGAGACAAAAGTTTACATCTATTAAATTGTGAGATTTAGCTATAAATAGAACATACTTGTGTCAAAGCTAATGAATACTAACACTTTTTTATTTAATAAAAAGTAAATTATTTGCTTTTTATTAGAGTTGTGCTTTAATCTACGTTAACTTTCGATTAACGCGTTAATCAATTAACAACCGTTAAATTTTTTTACCGCCGTTAAATGTTTTAACCCATTTGAAAAAAAGTAACGCATTAAAATTTTTTAATTCATTTAAGCTTATGCAAATTGAACTGTTTTTTGCTGTTTTGGTTACATTGCCAGCAAGTGAACACAAACACTTCCCTAATTCACTGTCAAGAAACGAATGGGAAAATTTTCATTTCATAAAAAAACTTCTCATTTATTTTAAGATCTGCAACAGAACTTCTGAGAGGTGAGAAATATTTTAAATTTTAAATATTTTTACTAGCAATTTGTCACTTTACACAAGAAATATGCATTTCAGAATATGATCCAGCTTATGTCCTTCGTTTCACACACAAAATTTTTTCCAAAATTGGAGCAGAGAATGAATAATCAGAATATATTAACTTTGGAATCATCTTCAGAATCAGAAGTTAAATATTTTTGTAGTCTTTTGTTTGGTGAAGGCTTTTTAGTTTGTAAAGTTTTCTTTTAATAGTTTCTTTCATTTTTTCAAAATATTTTACATTTTCAAATCGGGGGTCTAATGATGTGGCAATTCTAAAACCATTGGATATTCTTATTAATCATTTTCTGCTCCATTTTGTGTGTCAAACGAATGACATAAGCTGGATCATCTTCTGAAGTGCATATTTCTTGTGTAAAGTGACAAATTGCAAGTCACAATACTGAACATTTTAAGTATTTCTGACCCCCTGGAAGTTCTGTGGCAAATCTTCAAGAAATGAGAAGTTTTTTTATGAAATCCAATTTTTCCCATTCGTTTGTTGACAGCAAATTAGTAGTAATTTTGTACACTTGCTGACAATGTAACCAAAACAGCAAAAAAAACCAGTTCAGTTTGGATAAGTTTAAATGGGATAATATTTTTTTATGTGTTAATTTTTTTTATGCGTTAAAATATTTAACGGCGTTAAAAATTTTAACGATCGTTAATTGATTAACACGTTAATCGAAAGTTAACGTAGATTAAAGCACAGCTTTAATTTTTATCTAATTTTATTATCTTTTTTATAATTTTATTAATTTTAATGAATGTAAAATAATTTTTAGAAACAATTATCCCTAACAAATACAAAGAAGAAACTAATTAATTACTTTAAATATTTTGTAGCCAATGTAGGAACTATCAAAAAGTGGTGAGAAAATCACTTAAGTACATTTGGACCGATGAGGGAATATCTGGGACGGAAAGATGTAGGGTGCTTTTTGCGCCGAAAAAGCTTTCAAATCAAAGATCGGCAATTACAAAGACACCAGATTTAATGGCTTGTTTCAAACTGCAGCTGAAATACTTTATCATCATGATGATTTTTTAGAAAGACTTAATAAATTAAACTTGAATTTAAAAAAATAATTCAACTATCTATAATAATAATAATTATAATAAACATTTCATTGATTGATATTAAAAGTTTCTCAGTTAAATGTATACAAGATGAGATCTCCACAGGATGAGTTCTCCTAAGACGAGGTCTCCGCATACCCTAGAAATGTCATGGATTTGTTCAATCCATTTGTGAAAGTTTGCTATTTAGACAAAAGAAACAAATTATACTTTTTTTTAAATCTAACTATATTCTTGAATATTGTGCGCATTTTTTAAATTCGAAAATAATTTATTCGTTTAGTATATAGATAATCATTAGCCCATTTAGCCCATATAGCCTAGATGATATAGGAGCCATATAGCATGTTCACAGGGTAGAAACCGTGGTTCGATAATTCGGAGTGGAATGAGGCAGGTGCAGTTTTCTGTGTTCTTACTTTCGCTTTATCTCTAATCGAAAATCGACCTTAAGCTGAATTTGAATAAACAAATGAGAATATTCTGAAAAGATTGATTAATTCAACGTTTAAGATTTAATTTCGAATTAGTCCAAAACTAGTATATAAGTCAGATGACTTTAGCCATGAAAAACTTCAGTTTTCCTCTCTCTCATTGTTCCAATGAAGTGTCTGCTGGTTCTCCTTCTCTTCGGGTGTCTTGCGCAGTTGGAGGCTCAAGGTCAGTTATAGTTGTATGGCAGGTTACTGTGAAAAAAACCGAAAAATCCCATGTAGAAAAACAATTTTTAAAGTCTACATTTTTTACATTGTTTTTTATGGAATAGCAAAAGGGTTAAAACCACCTACAATGCCGCGTTAAATATTTTCTAACGCTCTGCTTTTTAAGTTAACGACTCGAATTTTAATTTAACAATCTGGTTAAGCCATCCGCGCTGACTTTTCAAAGTTTGCAAGTCTTTTATAGTGAAAAATCATTTTCCAATCATTCTTTGTTCTTATTCTTAACCACCCTTCCATGAACAAAAGAATTTTCCATTATTATTTTTCCTAATTCTTATCCACCATTCCCCGGTGAAAAAAGAATTTAAAGTGGTTTACTTCAAGCACTCGACCGGAGGTGAAGGTTTATACCAAAAAATCAGCTCAGTTGAAGACTGCCAGCAAGAGTGCAGGAAGCGGAAATGTAGTGACTGCTATGCTGTCGATTGGGACTACTCGCGAGCGATCTACAAGTGTTATCTGCACAGTAAATCAAAGCCGCTAGTGGCGCATGAATCGGCTAACCAATATGTGATGGACTGCCTTGGTGAAGACGAAACCACAACCGTTTATCAACCATTTGGACCCTATTGATTCCACCATGAATATTATGTGATCAAACATGACACTCAGTGGTGTTGGAATTCATGGTTGATTAATTTTAAGATTGATTGATTGATTGATTGACTAACTATAAATTAATTTGATTGCTAATTTACTTTAATTATTCATTACACATCTGTTTCAGTTCAGCAAATAAAATGTTTGATTCTGCAAAGTTTTGAATTCATAGATAAATAAAAAAATCTTTAAAATAAGTTTGAGGCAGTTGATAAGAGGATTATTTAAATGTATGCACACAGTGTTCAATGCACAATACTAGCTGATATATATGTATAGATAGATATATAAAGATAGATCAATATATAGATGTATATACATGGATATGTGATCAGATATATTTCTATATATATAAGAGCATATATGCTCTTCAAAGGCTAATGCATAATTATAATAATCTTGAAGGCTGGTGTTATCGCCTAGGTTGAGCATGCGTGCCTTCTTTGTGTACGTGCTAATTTGAAAATAATATGATTGGGCTGTTCTGAAAAAGTGGAACGGGTCTCACATGAGACTAAATTTCCCTTCTCGAGTTCTAAGCTGTAGCAGTTCACATGCTGACTCGTTGAAGGCTGCAAACTGAAGAGAACGTTTCAAGTCTGAAGGAGCTGCCAGCAGACAACTGCAATGCCTCCGAAGGAAATGTTGCTGGTGTTTGACTTTGACCAGACGATCATCCACCAGGACTCTGACGAAGTGGTCACTGGCCTGCACCCGCTGCCCTCCTCCCTGCCCGAGCCCCTTCTCTTCCCCACCCACGTCGACTACATGGCCTCAGTCTTCCAGCTGCTGCACGCCTCAGGGGTCAGCAAGCTGGAGATTCTGAACGTCTTGGAAGGAATTCCTTTCACGCATGGCTTCCAAGACCTCTTCAGCTTCCTCTCTCGTCTCGACACCGAAGTGATCATCATTTCCGACAGCAACCAAGTCTTCATCGAACACTTCCTGACGCACCACCGCCTGCGACCGCTCTTCAGCACCCTCTTCACCAACGACAGCCACTTCGATCACCAGGAGCGCCTCCACCTGCGACACTTCCACCACCAGAGCAGCTGCTGTCTTAGCAGCTCGAACCTCTGCAAGGGACGCATCCTTGACGAGTTTGTCGAGAAGAGGCGCAAGGAAGACGTCGAGTTCCGGAGGGTGGTGTACGTGGGTGACGGTAGCAACGACTACTGTCCATCTCTGCGTCTGTCGTCACGTGATGTGATCCTGCCGAGGAGGGATTATGACTTGGAGCGGATGCTGAGCGAGGGAGGAGCCGAGGTGAAGGCTGCAGTGCTGCCCTGGCTCGATGGATTCGACATCGTCAGACACCTCAAGCTGCTCTTGTGCGCCTCTTGAGAAGCTGCTGTGGTGGTGGGACGTGGAGGGAAGGAAGGGAGGGAGGAGCGAGAGAGGAAAAGAGGAGTGAGTGAAAGAAGGGAGGAAGGAAGAAAGAGAGAGGGGAAAGGAGGGAGGAAGAGAGGGAGAAGGAAAAGGAGAAAGGGAGAAATGGAATGAGGCCTCTAATGCATTGAAGTTTTTAAAATTGTAGTAAAAGTTGTGAATTTAGTTCTTTCAAGTTGCATATATTGAAAACTGTTTTAAACGATTTACTCGATTAACGATTAACAACTTTATCCTCGCTTCAATAAATCATTCAAAATTTTATCACGCTCAAGCTCTTAAATGGTTGTTTCGTGCCTCTTGAGTAATCAGAAGTCTAAAAGTGTGCCGTTTGCCAGATATTTAGGGGTATTCTTATTTCTCTTCCCATATTGTGCAGGGATTCTATAGAGCATCAACGCTCTTCAACAAGATCATTGAACAACAAATACCAAATAAGAAGAAATGTATATAAATTTGAAAAAATAAAAGATGAAAAAACTGTTAACTGAAGAGCGACTTAGTAAGCGTTGAAAGGTTCTAGAAACTTGCTTGTGGTCACTGCTACTGACGACAACTTCGAAATTAGTTGCATAGTTGCAGGCAAGAACAAATATATGCGCAAATCTTGGGAGGGGGAGGAGTCCTACCCAGCATGGACGATCTTGGGGAGGTTCTAGGGTCCGAACTATTAAGTAAAGAAAGAATAGTTTAGTTTTAGACAGCTTTCACTATGAATACACATACTCACACTATTACTACACAAACATTTTGTTTTATGCAATGGTTGACGATTATGCTCGTATCAAAACAAGAGTTTTTTTTTTAATTATTGAAAAAAGTGGGAGACCCACATTAAGGCGGACCCCATGACCAGTTCAGCAGAATGGGACTTGAAAGCATAAAGCGAGCGGGTTGGCTTAGATGGTAAGTCGTTGGGCCTGCAACTTAAAGGTCGCCAGCTCGAATCCTTGTTGACCCAGCCGTGAGCTATCTCTATATACCTGTAACATATGATGCGATGTTTCACGACTTATGTCGCGTGAGTGGCGCCTCAGTTGCGTGCCTTGGCGCACTGTAAATCGCATTATTAATACGTTTCTAACCCTCTCTAAGCTCACCGTAGTTGGAAGAAGGTGAATGTTGGCAGATATTTTGACCAGATTGTGAGTGATGTTGTACATTTTTTTCTAAATTTGTGTAGTTTTTCGTTGTACAGCTTCATGGACTTTTTAAAATGAAGAATTCCAGGAATTGCTTCGAGCTGTGTAATGATTTTTACCGTCTCATGAGGTCTACGTGTACTTAATCATTGGCCGTACAAGAGCTTTGTAGGATTGAGCTTTCACCTCAGTCAGACATCTGCTGATACTTCTTCTCGGGAAAGATAGAAGGTTGATGGCATTCTTAGAAACATTGTAAGCCTTTCTGTTACCGAGAAGCCTCTTATGCATCACAACCTCTTAGTATTTGCAACTGGTGACGTTGGTGAATGCGGAAGCAAATTCATAAGGAAACTTTTTTTATAGGTTTGATGGCAACTTTTCTTAAACTTGTGGGGGTCCAACAGGAGTTTTCTGAGCTCTTGAGCCGTGGCGCAACCAGCAAAAACTTTAGGGGAAGAAGAGGGCTCAAGGAAGAAAAGAGAAAGTTTGTGAAATTATTTAAATCAAAATACTAGTTATAATTAATGAAGAATTAAAGATACACTGTGGGCCAAAAAAACATGCCCCTGTATATTTGTCTATAACTTTGGCAAATATTAACCAATTCTCAATTTCTTTTCACTTTTTTACTCAAAAGGAAATGAGAAATAAGATTTCACAATGTTTATATCGATTTCTTCAATATGCAGTACTTTTATCTAAAAAAACTCGAAAAAGTGTAAAATTAGCAAAAACAGTTTTATAAAACACATAAAAGTATGTGTACTTTTTTAAATAATAAAAAAAACTTTTTAATTTAATTTTTACTTTTTATATTTATTTTATAAAATTTGCCTCTATTTCGAACGCATTCAACTTTCAGCCAGTCGGTAATGGTTTCTGTCAGCGTGTCAAAGCTTGGCTGAACGCATCTGATTTTTGTTGCGGCTTGAGTTAAAATCAAGGGCACATATTCCATAGATGTGCTGTTGAGAGAAAGGCTACTGTCTGTGGTAAGGGACTTCTTCTTTCAGCAAGATGGTGCGTCAGCACACCGGGCGCGTCAGACAGCCAGATTATTAAAGCAAGAGACACATGCATTCATTTCCCTAAATCTGTGGTCTGCAAACAATCCAGATCTTGAACCGAGCCACCTATACAATACAATACGACGACGAATATTCTGAGCGCTCTTGAATTTGAAGAAAGAGCGCTATAGAAATTTATTTGATTGATTATTTGATTGAACGTGGCGTAAATCCGGACGAGCTTCAAGACCACCTATGATATAAGAGTCTTATAAGATTTTTTGGTGAAAAACGATTTCTTGATGGTCTGTCTGAATAAAAATGGAAAATCTAATGCACAATTATTTTTCGTGGGCTGCCATCAAAGAGAACTTAGATTATTCCGCATGGAATAAATCTTCATAGCATAAATGATATTTCAATGATTATATGACAGAAGACTGTCTATAGACTAATGTAGAGACTCTACAGTGCCTATGGTCTACTCTACATTGTAGAGTAGACCATAGGCGCCGACTTGTTTGAAATATTGGAGGGGAGAGGGTCCAAGCCACCTAATTATGTATTATATTAAATGATTATACTGTTAATTATAATACATATATAGAGAAAGAAGTAACTTAATGTTGCCTAAGAATACTGAAACACGTGCATTTTTACTGTTTTACTTCTTTAAATGTTTTATTTCAGTACTTATATATTTATATAAGTAAATAAAATATAATATAAAATGAAACTTTCAAAAAATTAAAGAAATAAAAATACAAAAACTTATTGTTTTTAGCATATATATATATATATATATATATATATATATATATATATATATATATATATATATATATATATATATATATATATATATATATATATATATATATATATATATATATATATATATATATATATATATATATATATATATATATATATATATATATATATATATATATATATATATATATATATATATATATATATATATATATATATATATATATATATATATATATATATATATATATATATATATATATATATATATATATATATATATATATATATATATAGTATACTAAATATTACTATATGTATATGGTTTTTAGTGATTTATAATACATTTTCACTTTTCAAATTATTTTTTCCCATTTTCGGCCCCTAAATTTTCATCATTGAGAACTACCACATCAGCGAGATGATCCAAAAACGCCACCTCACACCCACTGGCCACTGTCGTCGCATGCCGCAGATGAAGCTGTGCCCCGTTACTTATTCCACGAGTGTAAGATGAAAGCACGAAAACACTCTGGCAGACCAGGGATGTCACATCGACAACAAATCTCGTCTCAAATGATCCGGGCAGCATCCGCATCAAGTCGACTGTTGACTGGAGAATTCATTTCGTCGTGCCGCCGAGAAAGAAGTCTTTTGAACTCCTGACTGAGCCCACTCGATGATGATGATGATGATGATGATGATGATGATGATGATGATGATGATGATGATGATGATAGTGAACATTTTAAAGAGGGGAAAAAGTTGCTGTTAAAAGGAGTCTAAATTGTGTTACTGATATTGAGCTTCTACAACTCTTTCTTGTTCCAATTTTATTTTTAATCAAGTTTTATAAAACATTTTTTGTGGATTAAGAATAATTTATTACCATCCAAATTAAAATATAGTTGTTACAATGTGAATTGTAAAAAAATTATTTTAAAAGAAATAGCTTTGGTAAAGTCAATTCGTCGTGCCGCGGAAAAGAAACCTCCTGACCTCTTATCTGCGTCTGCTCGAATCAAAGCGGAAGACTGGAAGAACGATTGAGAGTCCCGCGCAACAAGTGTCAAGGCATGATTAGTGGGGGGGGGGCGATGGAGGAGTGAGGCATGATTAGTGGGAGGAGGATCGAGGAGTGAGACATGATTAGTGGGAGGAAGATGGAGGAGTGAGGCATGATTAGTGGGAGGGCAATGGAGGAGTGAGGCATGATTAGTGGGAGGGCGATGGAGGAGTGAGGCATGATTAGTGGGAGGACGATGGAGGAGTGAGGCATGATTAGTGGGAGGACGATGGAGGAGTGAGGCATGATTAGTGGGAAGGCGATGGAGGAGTGAGGCATGATTAGTGGGAGGAAGATGGAGGAGTGAGGCATGATTAGTGGGAGGGCAATGGAGGAGTGAGGCATGATTAGTGGGAGGATGATGGAGGAGTGAGGCATGATTAGTGGGAGGATGAGGGAGGAGTGAGACATGATTAGTGGGAGGAAGATGGAGGAGTGAGGCATGATTAGTGGGAGGGCAATGGAGGAGTGAGGCTTGATTAGTGGGAGGGTGATGGAGGAGTGAGGCATGATTAGTGGGAGGATGATGGAGGAGTGAGACATGATTAGTGGGAGGACGATGGAGGAGTGAGGCATGATTAGTGGGAAGGCGATGGAGGAGTGAGGCATGATTAGTGGGAGGAAGATGGAGGAGTGAGGCATGATTAGTGGGAGGGCGATGGAGGAGTGAGGCATGATTAGTGGGAAGATGATGGAGGAGTGAGACATGATTAGTGGGAGGACGATGGAGGAGTGAGGCATGATTAGTGGGAGGATGATGGAGGAGTGAGGCATGATTAGTGGGAGGACGATGGAGGAGTGAGGCATGATTAGTGGGAGGATGATGGAGGAGTGAGACATGATTAGTGGGAGAACGATGGAGGAGTGAGGCATGATTAGTGAGAGGACGATGGAGGAGTGAGGCATGATTAGTGGGAGGGCGATGGAGGAGTGAGGCATGATTAGTGGGAGGACGATGGAGGAGTGAGGCATGATTAGTGGGAGGATGATGGAGGAGTGAGACATGATTAGTGGGAGGACGATGGAGGAGTGAGGCATGATTAGTGGGAGGACGATGGAGGAGTGAGGCATGATTAGTGGGAGGGCGATGGAGGAGTGAGGCATGATTATTGGGAGGACGATGGAGGAGTGAGGCATGATTAGTGGGAGGGCGATGGAGGAGTGAGGCATGATTAGTGGGAGGACGATGGAGGAGTGAGGCATGATTAGTGGGAGGACGATGGAGGAGTGAGGCATGATTAGTGGGAGGGCGATGGAGGAGTGAGGCATGATTAGTGGGAGGACGATGGAGGAGTGAGGCATGATTAGTGGGAGGACGATGGAGGAGTGAGGCATGATTAGTGGGAGGGCGATGGAGGAGTGAGGCATGATTAGTGGGAGGACGATGGAGGAGTGAGGCATGATTAGTGGGAGGGCGATGGAGGAGTGAGGCATGATTAGTGGGAGGACGATGGAGGAGTGAGGCATGATTAGTGGGAGGGCGATGGAGGAGTGAGGCATGATTAGTGGGAGGACGATGGAGGAGTGAGGCATGATTAGTGGGAGGGCGATGGAGGAGTGAGGCATGATTAGTGGGAGGGCGATGGAGGAGTGAGGCATGATTAGTGGGAGGAAGATGGAGGAGTGAGGCATGATTAGTGGGAGGATGATGGAGGAGTGAGGCATGATTAGTGGGAGGACGATGGAGGGAAGAGACACGACGATGTTTGCGCCAAATGCAAGAGCAGCACAGCAGCAGAGTGTGGTGGCAGTGAAGGGAAGAAGACCGCTAACACCAGTGCTTGAATGCTTTTAATGTCGCATGAGGTGTACAAGATTAGGATGAAGCTCTAATCACGTCGTTATCATCATCATCATCATCATCATCATCATCATCATCATCATCATCATCATCATCATCATCATCATCGCTATCATTATCATCATTACTTTATAACGACTCACTAAAGAATAATCTGGAGATAGTGGCTGTTGACGCAGTCATAACAATAACAATCGAATGAAATAATAAATAAAAACTCCCATAATATGAATAAAAACAATCGCCATAATAGGAACAACAAGAAGAAGAAGAAGAACATACTAATAAGAACATTACTCGAAAGAACAAGTGGGAAGGGAAGGGAAGGGAAGGGAAGGGAAGGGAAGGGAAGGGAAGGGAAGGGAAGGGAAGGGAAGGGAAGGGAAGGGAAGGGAAGGGAAGGGAAGGGAAGGGAAGGGAAGGGAAGGGAAGGGAAGGGAAGGGAAGGGAAGGGAAGGGAAGGGAAGGGAAGGGAAGGGAAGGGAAGGGAAGGGAAGGGAAGGGAAGGGAAGGGAAGGGAAGAAAAGGGAAGGGAAGGGAAGGGAAGGGAAGGGAAGGGAAGGGAAGGGAAGGGAAGGGAAGGGAAGGGAAGGGAAGGGAAGGGAAGGGAAGGGAAGGGAAGGGAGGAAGGAAGGAAGAGAAGAAGGGAGGAAAGAAGGAAAAGAGGAAGGAAGGGAAGGGAGGAAGGAAAGAAGGCACGTCAGTGGAGAAGGCGTTCATCAGTCCGTGTTGAAACTCTCGCTCAGCTTCGTGTTGAGCGTTAAAAGAAAGGTAGAATAAAATGACGCCTGATATCATCATCATCATCGCCATCATCATCTTCATCATCATTTTCGCCACCATCATCTTCAATGTCATTAACATCATCATCAATGTCATTAACAGCATCATTATCATCATAGGATGAGTGTTATAAAGCGGACCTTATAATATAGATTTTAAAAGAGTGTTTAAGATTAAAGTGTTAAATATAGTTCGAGTCAAATTATATTTCTGAGAGCTCGTCATCATCACCATCATCATCATCATCATCACCATCATCATCACCATCATCATCACCATCATCATCTCCATCATCATCTCGATCACCACCACCATCATCATCATCATCATCTACAATGACACTGACCAAGAATGCAGAATTAATGCATGCACGAATGTAGGAAGAAAGGCTGAATGAATAGATGAACAATGCATGATTGTACAAGAAGTACGGAAAATGGAAATAATTATAGATGGATGGAGGAACGGATAGATGGATGGAGGAACGGATAGATGGATGGAGGAACGGATAGATGGATGGAGGAACGGATAGTTGGATGGAGGAACGGATAGTTGGATGGAGGAGTGCTTGGATGCAAGTGGGTCAAATGGAGTCTGGAGAAGCACACAAAAGTTGAAAGTCCTCAGCGTCGACAGGGTCCAGTCTGAGGGTGATGATGATGATGTTTATTTAATATATATAAATATAGTGAGATTTAATAAAGGATGAATGAATCGAATGGGAATCATGCATGAGATTAAGATCAAATAAATAATACAGCTGGGCCGAATATTCCATTTGGTGTCAAATAGTTTAACAATTACTCGATTCGTATTCAAGCGAATAATTTAATCGAATACTGAATTCGATACAGCGCTATCATGAATGGCACTGACTTGAGGAGGTCCTCGACAGTGACGTCATCAGTCAACAGCTGATCGTCGAACGAGTCGCCAAGGCAAGAGAGTGAGGGAAACTGTCTTGTTGTTGTTGTTGATTTTGTTGATGATGATGATTTTGTTGTTGATGATGATGATGTTGTGGTTAATGTTGTCGTTGTTGTTGTGAAGAAGATAGAGTTAAAGGCAGTTTTATCGTTTGTTGTTGTTGAAAATAAATGGTTAGTTATAGTTGTTGTTTCTTCCAAGTTTTTATTTTTATTCGTTTGTTCGTTTTGTTGAGGCAACAATTTCATTAGAAAGCTGTTGTTGTTATTGTTAGTGATGTTGTTGTTGATGTTATTGTTGTTGTTGTTGCGTTGAAGCTTGCTAGGTGCGACAAACGTCTGAGGCTTTTGGTGCACGGTGCCTGTTGAAGTTGTTTGTGGTTGTTGTGGTAGTGGTGAAGGAGAAGAAGACTTCATCTCGTGCATCAAGTGCTGCAGTTGGGATGGAGTGGAGTTGAGGGTCTCTGTGGGGTGTTGAGTGAGATGCCTCCGCAGGAGTTGTGGAGTGAGTTTTTCCGCAGGAATGCCACTCTCCGCGAGGTGGTTGTTGTTGTTGTTGTTTAGAAGGGAAAAGAGGGTGACACAAGCGGCATTCAATGATTGGTTGTTGTCGTCAGCCAATGGCGCGCCATAAAATGACTTTTTGACAGGTGATTGGAGGAACTTGTCCCAGGAAGGACTGATCTCCAAGTGGTTGGAGGAGGGACCCTCCAGGAGGACGGTGTTGATGGGCTGGTTGAAGTTGTCCATTTGGGTGAGAGTGATGGAGGGCGAGGTGGGTGATGTGGGAGTGTGTATTCGCTGTTGTTGTTTTTGTTGTTGTTGTAATATTTGTTGTCGTTGTAATAGTTGTTGTTGTTGTTTTAGTTCTGTTTGTCGTTGTAAGGCACTAGTGAGCTGGTTCGTCTGTGGTGGGAGTGACATTAGATTATGCGCCAAAAATATTTCAGTCTCATTTTCTAGATTTAGTTTTTAGATTTTTTCAACTTGAACATATAAAGTGCACTTTAAAAATAGGTGCGTCTAATACATGGGTGCGTCTAATACATGGGTTGCGTCTTGTACATGGGTGCGTCTTGTACATGGGTGCGTCTAATACATGGATGCGTCTAATACATTGGTGCATCTTATACATGGGTGCGTCTTATACATGGGTGCATCTTATACATGGGTGCGTCTTATACATGGGTGCGTCTAATAAATGGGTTCGTCTTATACATGGGTGCGTCTTATACATGGGTGCGTCTTATACATGGGTGCATCTTATACATGGGTGCGTCTTATACATGGGTGCGTCTAATACATGGGTGCGTCTTATAGATTGGTGCGTCTTATACATGGGTGCGTCTAATACATGGGTGCGTCTTATAGATGGGTGCGTCTTATACATGGGTGCGTCTTATACATGGGTGCGTCTTATATATGGGTGCGTCTTATACATGGGTGCGTCTTATACATGGGTGCGTCTTATACATGGATGCGTCTAATACATGGGTGCGTCTTATATATGGGTGCGTCTTATACATGGGTGCGTCTAATACATGGGTGCGTCTTATAGATGGGTGCGTCTTATACATGGGTGCGCCTTAGACACAGCATTTTAAAGTTTATTCCATTTAAAGAGTATCACCGAATTGTAGTTGAGATGGGGTTGCATCCGCAGGAATTGTTGATCAACCCCGCTGAAGTTGTTGTGAACTGAAGCAGAAAATTCGTCGATTTTGTTGTTGCTTGAAGAACTTTTGTTGAGATTGTTGCTATCTGAATTTTTAAATTGTTGTTGTTGTTGTTGTTGTTGTTGAACAGCTTTCAAATATTGATGCTCGAGGGTGACATTATTGAAGGAGGAGGCATCGACAACTACGAGATCATCATCAGCAACACCATCCACATATGTGTCCACACTCTCCTCCATGGCGTCTGAAATGGAAGGTTCATGGCTGTTGTAGTTGTAGTAATAGTCGTTGTTGTTGTTGTTGTTGTTGTTGTTGTTGTTGTAGGCACTGAAATCCAGTTGGCCACCTTTATCGTCGTAGTAGGCAAGGTTGTTGAGTGGAACATAGTTGTAAGGCAAATTAGTGGCTACATCATTTCTCTTGGTGTTGTAATCAATGAAATTGTCGTTGTTGTAATAGAAGACATTGTTGTTAAAATCACTGTTATTTTTATCGTTAACGTTATTGAAGTGTCGCAATGCCGCTTCTGAGATCTGCTGCGACTTGCTGATGTCAGGAAGAGAACCAAAGGCGTTGCAGTTGTTGTTGTTGTAAGTGTTGTTGCAGTTGTTGTAAATGTTATTGTTATTGTTGTTGTTGTTGAGAAGGAGGTTGTTGTTGGAGAAGGTTCTTTGTGGATTACTCATCCTCTCGTCCTGGATCAAGCGCTTCAGTACGGGGTTCCTGTGTGACATCATCATCATCCACATCATCATCATCCACATCATCATCATCATCATCATCATCATCATCATAACTATCATCACCACCACAAATTCATTTTTATCATAGCCATCTACATCATCATCATCACCGCTAAATTCATCATCACTATCACTATCACTAGAACGTTCCATTCAATTCAACAGCTACCGAAAACACTTCACATCTTCAAAAACGTAAACAAATATATAAAATCAGAATTTAGCTTTGAAAATAATGATCATCTTGATGAATGATTATAATCATTATCATCACCTGTGATGGATGGAGCCCTCACAAGACCTGGGTCTGCTCTGTGCATGATTGTGTTGTTGTTGCTGCATCTAGGTTACTATGCACGCCACTATACTACGCAGATACTGCACATAAAGTTTAGTAATCATGATTATAGTAATCATGATTATAGTAATCATGATAATAGTAATCATGATTATAGTAATCATGATTATAGTAATCATGATTATAGTAATCATGATTATAGTAATCATGATTATAGTAATCATGATTATAGTAATCATGATTATAGTAATCATGATTATAGTAATCATGATTATAGTAATCATGATTATAGTAATCATGATTATAGTAATCATGATTATAGTAATCATGATTATAATAATCATGATTATAGTAATCATGATTATAGTAATCATGATTATAGTAATCATGATTATAGTAATCATGATTATAGTAATCATGATTATAGTAATCATGATTATAGTAATCATTATTACAATCATGATTACTATAATCATGAGGTTTGTAGGGGCGATAAGGTGCAGTTTGAATTTGCTTTAGTAAAACCAGGAACATCAAACACAACATCATTCATAGCATACCATGAAAAAATGCCTTAATAAAATAATTGATATAGAATAAAACTTGAGTGTCGCTACTATGAGTCGCATTCACATGACTTTCAGTGCTGCTAGGGAGATGCGCCCCAACTGGCCCGACCAGAACAGAATGGATCACGTGCAGGTTCCCATCAGATGCGGAGATGCAGTTCGATGGCACCAGCGCCATGACTCGGCTCTTTGAAGCCCTGGTACTCCTCTCTGGAGCAGAAACATCGAGAAGCATGTGAGCACCATGGAAAGATACAATTTTCCATGAATGCCGGTCTGAGGAGCCTCTTGCAGACCCGCTGGCCAGTCAACATCTCAAACGAAAACACATGGAGTAAAACGAATCAAATGCCTGTTGATGAACACATTTTCAAAAACATTTATTCGAAAGCCAGCATCCAGTGCAAGGAGACAGGCTCTCACGCGGAATCCTCGAGAAGAAGGAAAGATTACGCCTGAAAGCACCGGAGCGAGGACTCGGAGAGTGACACAGACAGATAGAAAGATAGAAAGGCGGGAGCAGCTGAAAGGACTCCACCACGACCTACACGTCAGCTGCAGGCTGCTTGCTTGCTTATGTGCCAGACGAAATAAGAGAAAATAAGTTCGCCCAATCACTACGCCGAAGAAGAAAACACATTCAGGAAGATCTTGTAGCAATGATTCTGTGTATATTCCTGATATGCCAATATTAACTATCATTAGCAAGAGCATTGTTGTTGTTATCAACTAGTTATAACTTAGAAAGTATTCCTCGTTTTATCTTATGTTGTTATACAATCTTCAGCATGCAACGTCTGCATTAACACGCCATCTCCCCATTAAAATACCAAACAAATAGGAACTTGTTACTCAAGACTCACACTAACAGAACCCGGAGAGTAGCCCTGAATGTAGACCATGAGATCTGTGTGTGTGTGTGTGTGTGTGTGTGTGTATGTTTGTGTGTTTGTGTGACTTTATTTATTGTCTTATGTCATTAAGACAGCACACACCTGCAGGATTTTGCGTATTGTTGTTGTTTGAAGGAGTGTTGTTGTTATTGTTGTGGTTGTTATCGTTGTTATTGTTGTTGTTGTCAACTTGCTTGAGGTCACTAAAGAGGTTCGCATGGATCGAGGAATCAGAACTGGCTCTGGAATAATAAAAATAGAAATAATAAAATAACAATAATGGAAATAATGAATTAAATAACATTTGATCAATCAACGCAGAATCTAAAAATAATTTCAAAAACGGTTTTAATAGCAATGGCGGCAGAGAAGTGCAAGGCGGACACGCAATGGGCGAGCGATAGAGGTCAGGAGCGCCCACCTCCTCCAGTTGTTTTCCAGGGGCGCTTCCAGGCGGTTGGCACTGTACGGCGAGCACTTGTTGTGTTGGAGTAATTGAATTCGTAATTATATTGATTATAATATGAATCATTTATATGTTAGAGATGTGCTTAAATCCAAGTTAACTTCTCGATTAACCCGTTTATGAATTAACGAAATAAAACGTTTAACGCAGTTAACCATATTTATCAATATTTTACTTTTATATATTTTTTTCTAAAAAAATTTGCCCAAAAAAATATTTTCAACTATTTAAAACATTTAAAACACGATTAATTTTCTACTAAAATTTTAACTGTACGATTTAAATTTTTAATTTTACGATTTAAATTTACAAATGTCCGATAAAAAATGTTAATTACACGATTACAAATGTTTTATTCCACGATTAACATTTTTGATGGTTGAGCTGCTCACAAGAGTGTATGGTTTGTAGTTTTAATTACAATGTGTTACATCAGTTTTATTAATTCCTAAAAATTACGACTAGCTTGTCTTTACATTCGAAGGCATTTAGTACATACGTAGCAGATACTGACGCTGCATTGCAAGTCCTCATCTCAGGGTTTTTTTTCGTGACACCATCACTAGCTTCGATTACCCTTACCTATCCCTGGCTGGGAGACTGAAGGGGCAATAGCACTTGTCTAAGGTGTTTCCCTGGACTAGTGGTAGAGTGGGGATGTCTTACTTTCCCGTACAGGTAAGACACCTGCCCACTGCTCTTGGGCTGGTCGTTGACACTAAAATGTGTTCCTCCGCCCTTTGTCAGTTGTCATTCTTCATGCTGTAGGGTAACCCAGATACCCTCCAAACCAAAATGCCTGAACTATTTTGATAAAAAGCCAAAAGAGTCGGTTCGGTCGTCAGTCACTGACCACCACATGGATTTTATTTTATTTTAAACTATAATCCTAACCTTAACCCTTATCCCTAACCCTAAGCATCTAAATATTTGTTAAACCATTTTTAAAAAAAATATTTATCATATTAATTATTAATTTATATAAAAATCATTATAATTATTAATTTATATAAATATCATTATAATTATTAATTTATATAAAAATCATTATAATTATTAATTTATATAAAAATCATTATAATTATTAATTTATATAAAAATCATTATAATTATTAATTTATATAAAAATCATTATAATTATTAATTTATATAAAAATCATTATAATTATTAATTTATATAAAAATCATTATAATTATTAATTTATATAAAAATCATTATAATTATTAATTTATATAAAAATCATTATAATTATTAATTTATATAAAAATCATTATAATTATTAATTTATATAAAACTCATTATAATTATTAATTTATATAAAACTCATTATAATTATTAATTTATATAAAAATCATTATAATTATTAATTTATATAAAAATCATTATAATTATTAATTTATATAAAATCATTATAATTATTAATTTATATAAAAATCATTATAATTATTAATTTATATAAAAATCATTATAATTATTAATTTATATAAAAATCATTATAATTATTAATTTATATACCAATCATTATAATTATTAATTTATATACAAATCATTATAATTATTAATTTATATAAAAAATCATTATAATTATTAATTTATATAAAAAATCATTATAATTATTAATTTATATAAAAAATCATTATAATTATTAATTTATATAAAAAATCATTATAATTATTAATTTATATAAAAAATCATTATAATTATTAATTTATATAAAAAATCATTATAATTATTAATTTATATAAAAAAATCATTATAATGATTAATTTATATAAAAAAATCATTATAATGATTAATTTATATAAAAAATTATTTAATTATTAATTTATATAAAAAATCATTATAATTATTAATTTATATAAAAAGTCATTATAATTATTAATTTATATAAAAAATCATTATAATTATTAATTTATATAAAAAATCATGATAATTATTAATTTATATAAAAAATCATGATAATTATTAATTTATATAAAAAATCATTATAATTATTAATTTATATAAAAATAAATTAATTCAATAATTATTCATTTACCTACTTACCTATTACAACACGCTTCATTTCAAAGTTTTAGAAACTTCCTTAAAATAATTACACTACACAACACAAGACTATGCAATTGAAGAGCTCTACATTACAAAAATACATACCCCCACATCATATCTACCAACCAAAAACCACACCACACAACACCATGCAGCACTAACCCAACACCACACCATACAACTAAACACAACACCCCACCATAAAACACTACACAAACCCAACATCAAACCATGCAACACTACATCATATCAATCAACACACCAATCAACACTACACCATACAAAACGATGCAACATCACACAAAAAACACTCCAACTAACATGTCTATCACAAGAGAACTTTTTCCTCTTCTGAGGTTTCATGCTATTGCTGTTGACAAGGTGGTTGATGTTGTTGTGGCTGTTGCTGTTCATATTAGTATTGTTGTTGTTGTTGCTGAGTGGACTAATGCGGTTAGTTTGCTTCCTGAGGGGGGAAGTGTGGAGTAAGGAGTGAGTTGAAGAAGGGAGGCTGCTCTGCAGGCTGTTGAAGGCATCCCTGTTGTCCAGCGACCTCCACAACATGTTCAGTTCATCCTGAAGTTTGGCAATAGAAAGTTAGAAAATGAACAGGTAATCATTACTTAGTCATGAGTCATACTCGCTCACTACTCATAAGTGAAACCCCCCATGGACACCTTGGCAGACGACTGTGGACTGTGAGACCTTCTGATATCTTTCTTCTCCTCCTTCGGGGCTCTCTGCAAAGGTCGAACAATCGCCAACTGACGAATGAATAATATTAGAAGAGTGCAGAAAAACGAAAAAAATACCTGAAGGCATAAAATAATCTTTAAAATTTTAAAATTAAAATGGATGTACCTTAACGGCAGCTCCAACTTCCCTTATTATTTGCTCGTAAGCAGCGGTTCCTTCTGCCTGCTTTTGTTCCTGCAACGCTATTTTTTCACTAAATTTTCTCGGATTTAAAGACATATTCAGCATTAATTCAAAGTTTTAAACATAAACAATATGGTCAAATTACTAAGGTAAAGAAGGCTTATTAGGGCATAATCGAGAACGATAATCGAAAAAATGTAAACAGGATATATTGATTTTACTAAAAGTTGTATATAACATATTTGGTTTAGGCTATAAACGGTAATAGTGACCTATGCAAATGAGATTAACGATTATTTTAGACAAGTTTCTAATGTTTAAATAGCTGTATGGTAAAAAAAATATTATTGCTAGAGGCAAAATAAAATACTTTAAATTTATAAGATATTTTTCCCCATATTACTTGTAAAACATTTTGCTGATGACATTTAGTGTTCTGACCAATATTATGCCAAAACTTGTTTATTAACCAATTTCACATAATATTTTACATTTTTAATATTGATAAACTTACTTCAAATGAAGTCACAGAAGTTTCAAGCATTAACTGTTAGTGATTAACAAAACTTTAAAATTAAAATTCAACTATTCATATCTGACAAGTATCCATATTCAAATAATCTACAAGATGATTATATCAAACTTCCATGAAAATATAATGATGTTGGAACATTTTAACAACTTTAAAGTCAAAAGTGCTAGTGTTTTAATTGGTGCAGAATTGATTGCCATAGATTCCAAAAGCATTCAAAGTCTATATTTGAAAATGAATAGTCATCAATGCATAGAGAAAAATCATCCTCCAGCACTATCATCATCATAATCTCAGCAGTCTTATTTATTAGCATCATCATTATCATCATCCCAGATGTCTTTTTTATTAGCATCATCATTATCATCACACTCTCTCCAAGTTTTTCAGTCTGATCACCGATGACCGCAACAAAACAAAATGAAAAACTGCCGCACCATAAGTAGCAGTCTTTGCATAAACAAAAAAGCAATCATAACTTTGAATGGAAGAGTAGACGAAACAACCTTCAGCACCAGTACCAAGAGAATTGGGAAAACGGTTCTTGGATAAAAAGCCTTCAGAATAAAAAGTCTACAGGATAAAAAGTCTTCAAGACAAAAAACCTTGAAGAAAAGATTTTCATGGAAATTTTTTTTTTATTCAAGTATATTAATTAAAACTAATGAAAATAATTGTTAAAAACAAAGTGAATTAATAAATACTAAAAAAGAGACAAACTAGTTATTTAAAATATTTTTTAGCTTATGTTGGAAATATCAAATAAAAAACTTTAAACTTTCGGAGTTTTATGAGAAATGTGGTTAGAGCTCTAAAGAGGAAAAGAATAATCGAGAAGAAGTGCTTTTTATATAATTTTAATTGACGTAAAATAATTTTTAGAAACAATTATTATTAACAAATTCTAAGAAGAGACAAATTTATTTTATACATTTTGTAGCCAATGTAGGAAATATCAAATAGAAGACATGAATAATTTTGAGGAAGATTGAGCACCAGTGCAAAGCTTGCAAGCTCCCAATGGGGAAGAAGTGCTTTTTATATTTTATAATTCAACGTGACGTCACGCTCAGTTCTAAAAATAGCTGTATGGTAAAAAAAAATATTGTATGGAGGTTTCAATGCAAAAACACGTTACTTTGGAAGCCGATTGCATCATGCCTGTTAGTTGCAGTGCAATAGGGTGCACACAAAAATTTGAAAAAGGCTCTCATATAAAATTCTATAGGTTTCCGAGAGAGAAAAATAGGCTAAAAAAGTGGATAATTGCACTTAAACGAACCTCTTTGAAGGATCCAAATAAGTTATGGGAGCCTAAAGAGCATGACCGGCTTTGCTGTTTGCATTTCATCGAAAGTAAATATAAATGAATTATTATATGTTTTAAGTGAATGATAGTGCATTTTTTGTTTTTTCCTCCAGGAAAACCATCCCCACTTAGTAGCCATCCTGACTACATCCCTTCAATATTCTTTTTTACTAAATGTTAAAAAAATAATTCAAAACGCTTGGAAAAGTTTAAGAAAAATAAAGAAAAGGATAATTCACCAACACCAGCAGCAACAGAAATCCCTAATGAAGAGATTGAAAGAGAGGAAGCAGCCTATGGCCTCGGGACGCAGTCGATTCACCCCATAACCGATTCACCCCATAACCGATTCACCCCTCAACCGATTCACCTCTTAAAATAGTTAAAAACAGACTTATTTTTTAAAATAAAAATTTTAATATAAAATAAAATTTTAAATATAAAATAGAATTTTAAATATAAAATAGAATTTTAAATATAATATAGAATTTTAAATATAAAATAGAATTTTAAATATAAAATAGAATTTTAAATATAAAATAGAATTTTAAATATAAAATAGAATTTTAAATATAAAATAGAATTTTAAATATAAAATAGAATTTTAAATATAAAATAGAATTTTAAATATAAAATAGAATTTTAAATATAAAATAGAATTTTAAATATAAAATAGAATTTTAAATATAAAATAGAATTTTAAATATAAAATAGAATTTTAAATATAAAATAGAATTTTAAATATAAAATAGAATTTTAAATATAAAATAGAATTTTAAATATAAAATAGAATTTTAAATATAAAATAGAATTTTAAATATAAAATAGAATTTTAAATATAAAATAGAATTTTTAATATAAAAGAGAATTTTAAATATAAAATATAATTTTTAATATGAAATATAATTTTTAATATAAAATATAATTTTTAATATGAAATAGAATTTTAAATATAAAATATAATTTTAAATATAAAATAGAATTTTAAATATAAAATAGAATTTTAAATATAAAATAGAATTTTAAATATAAACTAGAATTTTAAATATAAAATAGAATTTTAAATATAAAATAGAATTTTTAATAGAAAATAGAATTTTTAATATAAAAAAGAATTTTTAATATAAAATAGAATTTTTAATATAAAATAGAATTTTTAATATAAAATAGAATTTTTAATATAAAATAGAATTTTTAATATAAAATAGAATTTTTAATATAAAATAGAATTTTTAATATAAAATAGAATTTTTAATATAAAATAGAATTTTTAATATAAAATAGAATTTTTAATATAAAATAGAATTTTTAATATAAAATAGAATTTTTAATATAAAATAGAATTTTTAATATAAAATAGAATTTTTAATATAAAATAGAATTTTTAATATAAAATAGAATTTTTAATATAAAATAGAATTTTTAATATAAAATAGAATTTTTAATATAAAATAGAATTTTTAATATAAAATAGAATTTTTAATATAAAATAGAATTTTTAATATAAAATAGAATTTTTAATATAAAATAGAATTTTTAATATAAAATAGAATTTTTAATATAAAATAAAAATTTTTATATAAAATAAAATTTTTAATATAAAATAAAATTTTTAATATAAAATAAAATTTTAAATATAGGATGAAAATTTTAATATAAAATAACATTTTAAATATAAAATAACATTTTAAATATAAAATAAAATATTAAATATAAAATAACATTTTAAATATAAAATAAAATTTTAAATATAAAATAAAATTTTAAATATAAAATAAAATTTTAAATATAAAATAAAATTTTAAATATAAAAAAAAATGTTACATATAAAATAAAATTTTAAATATAAGATAAAATTTTAAATATAAAATAAAATTTTAAATATAAAATAAAATTTTAAATATAAAATAAAATTTTAAATATAAAATAAAATTTTACATATAAAATAATTTATTAAATTAAAAATACTTTATTAAAACAAAATAAAATATTAAATAAAAAATAAAAGATGAAATAAAAAATAAAATATTAAATAAAAAATAAAACATTAAATAAAAAATAAAATATTAAATAAAAAATAAAATATTAAATAAAAAATAAAATATTAAATAAAAAATAAAATATTAAATAAAAAATAAAATATTAAATAAAAAGAAAATTACTTAACAGAAAAATAAATTACTAAATACAAGGCACTCTTTTCAACCAATTCATTTTAGGGTTGTATTTTATGAAAGCCTTTGGACAAAATGAACCTTAAGAAATGATTTTTTTAAAGTTAATTGAACTTTTTAGCAAGTAAAATGAAGCATACATTGGTAATTTTTAACATGGGGCAGATCATGCAGTTGATTAGGAATTGATTAGGAAGTGAGAAAAAAACAGACTATTTTTAAAAGACATATAAAAACGGTGATTTTTTCTCTTTCTTATCTATTTTCTTTGCAATCATTTGACTTGAATTGTCCATTCTGCACATATCTCCCTTCTACTGAATTTATACATTTTGGCACATTTCCCAGTTTTTAGGAATTTCTCACATCTCCTGATAATTGTGAGAGAGGTTAATCTAAACTTTGAATTAGTTTGGTTCCAACCTTGTCGAAAACCTTGTTTATTTTGACGAAAAAATAAAATTTCCGTTAAAAGTACACTAGCATACTGAAAGTAAACAACGAATATATATATATATAAATCTGAAATTAATGGAGATTTCGTTAACCTGGCTTCTATTCTTTCCATGAATCATAAATTGAAAATAACTCTAAATTATTATTTATTTGACAAAAAACACAAAAATATTTTTTCTCCTAAAAACCAATTCATGATATTAAATTGTGATTATTCAATAACCAGTTATTCAATATAAAATATATTACATAAAATATAAATATACTGGTATAAATATAAATATACTGTTATAAATATAAATATACTGGTATAAATATAAATATACTGGTATAAATATAAATATACTGGTATAAATATATATATACTGGTATAAATATAAATATACTGGTATAAATATAAATATACTGGTATAAATATAAATATACTGGTATAAATATACTGGTATAAATATACTGGTATAAATATACTGGTATAAATATACTGGTATAAATATACTGGTATAAATATACTGGTATAAATATACTGGTATAAATATACTGGTATAAATATACTGGTATAAATATACTGGTATAAATATACTGGTATAAATATACTGGTATAAATATACTGGTATAAATATACTGGTATAAATATACTGGTATAAATATAAATATACTGGTATAAATATAAATATACTGGTATAAAAATAAACATACTGGTATAAATATAAATATACTGGTATAAATATAAATATACTGGTATAAATATAAATATACTGATATAAATATAAATAAACTGGTATAAATATAAATAGACTGGTATAAAAATAAATATACTGGTATAAATAGAAATATACTGGTATAAATAGAAATATACTGGTATAAATATAAATATACTGGTATAAAAATAAATATACTGGTATAAATATAAATATACTGGTATAAATATAAATATACTGGTATAAATATAAATATACTGGTATAAATATACTATTAAAAATATAAATATGCTATATAAAATATAAATATACTATTACTATAAAATAAATACAAATATACTATTGAGGGATAGATCGGTGAAGGGATGAATCAACTGTAACTCCATAAATATTACTGCACCTTTTCAGAAATCTTTCTGAAGATAATTCATTATGATCGTATTTTGTCCAAGTTTCTTCCAGTTTCGCTTGGATTGATTTGGCGGTCTGACTTTGCCGCCGCCTCAGCAACCTTTCCTTTACCATTTGGCACTGCCTGGTGACAGCCTTTGCTTCGTCATAAATTAAATTTATTACAATATAAAATTCTAAATTAGATTTTTTAGCTCTGCGGTTAAGGCGAGCGTGCCATCCCTCGAGGTCGTTGTTAGTGCGCACTGAACGGCGGTACACAGACCAACTGTCGACTGTCCAGATGTGGCTATTCAACCAGGTCTCGCGGAAGTATGTGAAGAACCTTTCCAGTCTCTCACTGGTGTTGCCTTCACACACTTCTTCGAAGGCTGCTCCAATGTGACGGGCCGGCAAAAGAGACAGAGCAAAAACCTTACGAATAAGATTATACACCCTGTCTCTTTCCATATACGAGGTCACAAGCTCTTGCACTTTCCGCCAAAGTGCCTGCCTCAAGTGAAAAGCACAACCCTTGATCTCCTTGTCAGGGAAGACCTGCGGTATTGCTCTCCACAGGCTCCCTTCAAAGTCGATGACAAAGGTTCTCAACTTAATTTCTTCAAAACCTGAATTGATAGTAAAACTTAATGATAAAAATTTACTTCATAAATTAATTTAAATAGCATAATCTTTTATTGTAGAAGGCTGTCATATATACCTTCTTGCAGTGTTATTTTCGTAACGAAAACGAAAACGACAATTCTGAATAATCGTTCCACGAATACGAAAATAAAAACTAAATTTATTTTCAAAACGAAAACGAAAATAAAAACTATAATTATTTAAAAAACGAAACTGAAATAAAAACTATAATTATTTTCAAAACGAAAATTAAATAAATTTCAAAGTATGCCATAATATGTAAATGTATAATTTATAAAAAAAATATATGTCTATGTTATAAACATTACCATTGGGCCTCATGAAAGTAGCAATCAATCAATCAATCAATCAATCAATCAATCAATCAATCAATCAATCAATCAATCAATCAATCAATCAATCAATCAATCAATCAATCAATCAATCAATCAATCAATCAATCAATCAATCAATCAATCAATCAATCAATCAATCAATCAATCAATCAATCAATCAATCAATCAATCAATCAATCAATCAATCAATCAATCAATCAATCAATCAATCAATCAATCAATCAATCAATCAATCAATCAATCAATCAATCAATCAATCAATCAATCAATCAATCAATCAATCAATCAATCAATCAATCAATCAATCAATCAATCAATCAATCAATCAATCAATCAATCAATCAATCAATCAATCAATCAATCAATCAATCAATCAATCAATCAATCAATCAATCAATCAATCAATCAATCAATCAATCAATCAATCAATCAATCAATCAATCAATCAATCAATCAATCAATCAATCAATCAATCAATCAATCAATCAATCAATCAATCAATCAATCAATCAAATCAATCAATCAATCAAATAGATTTCTATAGCGCTCTTTCTTCAAATTCAAGAGTGCTCGTAAATAAATTTGTTAAACAGATATGTCTTCAGATCCTTACGAAAAGTAAATAATGATTTAGAAATAGTTAAATAAGGAGGTAATGAATTCCAAATATATGGACCTGCATAATGGAAAGAACGTTTAGCAAAAGAGCTATTAATGGAAGGGATGAAATAATGATTTTGAGTGGATGATCTTAAATTACGTGAGTTATTAATGATTTGAAGTATACTGGAGATACTGGGGAGTTTTTTAATTTAAACATAAAAACACAGATTTTAAATATAATCCTAAATTTGATGGGGAGCCAATGTAATAAGATGAGAGAGGGTGTAATGTGGTGATAAATTGGAGTACGGCTAACGACTCTAGCGGCATAATTAAATACTATATTTAATGGTTTTAAAGTACTTTCAGGTAAATTATAATAGAGTGAGTTATTATAATCAATTCGAGATAAAACAAGTGCAGAGACTAACATCTTTAAAGAAGGGTCATCTAAGTAAGGTAATAATTGTCTGATACGTCTGAGATGAGTAGCGCCATTTATAAAACGTTATTTTATTACCGCTTCGCTTTGTCAATTAACTTATCACTTATTTTAATTGTAAATTTGTTATTATATTTCAAATTTGTTATTAATCAATAATTTACGTACTCAATTCTTATATTATTTCAATTGACTGTTAATTTATAAAACTCATTTGTTGTTAATAAACAGTTCTATTTTACTGTTTCATTTTATGATCAATTAATTTTTTTAGATATAAAAAAATAGCGTTCAAAGCTGTAAATTAATATATTTTCAAACTAAAATGAAAATAAAAACATTAATTATTTTCAAAACGAAAACGAAAATAAAAACTAAAATTATTTTCAAAACGAAAACGAAAATAAAAACTATAATTAATTCTAAAACGAAACTGAAATAAAAACTATAATTATTTTATGAAACGAAAATAACACTGCCTTCTTGTAATCCTTACGTCTTTTGTCCGTCATGAGAACAAAACAAAAAGGCAACTGTTTAAAGTTGTCTTCATATCTTCAATGAATAAAAGTTATGATTTTAAATCTATAAACTATTCAAAAATAATGTAATTAATAAATAGAAACGACAATAATGTCAAAATTATCAAAATAGTTTATATAAATTGTATAAATAGAATAGAAAACAGATGAATTCATTCATTTGGTACCTCAAAAACGCATGGATAGAAAAAAGTTGGGTGATTGGCGATTTCACCACTTCTAAAGTCCCGTTCATATACCAAGTGTAAGCTTTGGATAAATGGTCCAAGTGACTTTCGGTGGCGAATATTGCGTGATGGCGATTGCCAACAGAAACGGTTCCTCTAAAGAACGTTTCGTGAATTGTATTGTTCAGATGTACTTCATCAACCTGAAATATATTCATAATGTAACATAAAGTTGTTGAATAATAAAATAATTATACGTGCGAAACTCATTTTTACCTCAAAATCTGTAGGGTCAGGATTTGTTGGCCTCATAGCCGCCCGAATTCTATTTGCTATTCGGCACAAGTTTACTTCACTTATTTTATATTATATAATATATTTCAGATAATTTTTTATTGAATAATTATTCTTCTATTTAATAATTATTTTTTTATTGAATAATAATTTTTTTATTTAATGATTATTTTTTTATTGAATAATAATTTTTTTATTGAATAATGATTTTTTTATTGAATAATGATTTTTTTATTGAATACTAATTTTTTTATTTAATAATGTAATATTTATTTAATAATGTAATATTTATTTAATAATTTTTTTACTCATTTTATAACTTTTAATTTATATTATAACTTTTAATTTATTTTATAACTTTATTTATTTATTTTATAGTTTTTATTTATTTTAGAATTATCTTTTCATTTTATAATTATCTATTTATTTTATAATTGTCTATTCATTTCATAACTATCTATTTATTTTATAATTATCAATTTATTTTATAATTATCTTTTTATTTTATAATTATCTTTTTGTTTTATAATTTTTTGAATATTTTATAATTTTTTGAATATTTTATAATTTTTTGAATATTTTATAATTTTTTGAATATTTTATAATTTTTTGAATATTTTATAATTTTTTGAATATTTTATAATTTTTTGAATATTTTATAATTTTTTGAATATTTTATAATTTTTTGAATATTTTATAATTTTTTGAATATTTTATAATTTTTTGAATATTTTATAATTTTTTGAATATTTTATAATTTTTTGAATATTTTATAATTTTTTGAATATTTTATAATTTTTTGAATATTTTATAATTTTTTGAATATTTTATAATTTTTTGAATATTTTATAATTTTTTGAATATTTTATAATTTTTTGAATATTTTATAATTTTTTGAATATTTTATAATTTTTTGAATATTTTATAATTTTTTGAATATTTTATAATTTTTTGAATATTTTATAATTTTTTGAATATTTTTTAATTTTTTGAATATTTTATAATTTTTTGAATATTTTATAATTTTTTGAATATTTTATAATTTTTTGAATATTTTATAATTTTTTGAATATTTTATAATTTTTTGAATATTTTATAATTTTTTGAATATTTTATAATTTTTTGAATATTTTATAATTTTTTGAATATTTTATAATTTTTTTGAATATTTTATAATTTTTTGAATATTTTATAATTTTTTGAATATTTTATAATTTTTTGAATATTTTATAATTTTTTGAATATTTTATAATTTTTATTATATTTTTTAAATATTTTATAATTTTTAATATATATTTTTTATATTTTATAACTTTTAATATGTTTTTTAATATTTTATAATTTTTAATATATTTTTTTAATATTTTATCATTTTTAATTAATTTTTTTAATATTTTATAATTTTTAATATATTTTTTTAGATATATTTTATAACTAAAAAAATAATTTGCCATTTATTTTATCTTTTTAAAAATTGTATTTATTCATTTTATAATTTTTTCATAATTTTTCATTTAAATGAAAAAAATTATAGTTTTTTATTTTTTTCAGTATTTAAAAAATAATCATTTATTATTTTATTTTAGCAAAATACCTATAAAAAATAAAGTCCGTTTTTAACTATTTTAAGGGGTGAATCGGTTAGGGGGTGAATTGGTTATAGGGTGAATCGACTGCAATTCACCACTGGAGCCCATACACAAACGGTTGAGAGTATGTGGGGGCAACTCAAGCAACTGAAAAAAATTGAAAGGGGCATTGCAAAGTTACATAGCTGAATTCTTGTGGAAGCACAAAAACAAAACACAAGATTTATTCATTAATATTTTTAATGACATTAATGAATTTCATGTTCTTGAATAAAATTATAAAATCACTAGTTGTCTCTTTTTACTACAGAAAATATTTCATTTGAATAAAAACAAGTAATTGTTTATTTAATTAAAAAATTATACAAAACATAGCAAAAACATTTTCTTCGTCTTCGGCTCGCCCTCCTTTCTGGCTTCATTGCACTCTTGATGTGCCTTGTTCAGGTATCTGTAGCTCTCTTCCCACTTGCCTGTGGTTTTCTCCTTCCATTTGAAGGTCATGGCAGAATCGGGTTGAGCTGCAAAACCTTTCTGTGGTAATCAATAGCGAGTATGGAAGTTACAGAAGTAACTATATGCAGGGTCTTTCATCTCCCATGGTGTGAAGGACTATGGAACCACTACATTATGTTCTATCCCGAATCACCTTTCCGAGCCCTCCATATCTGTTTCCTATTCTTTTTCCTCCTCCATCTTTTCAGGCTTGGCATCCTCATGACAGTGTGATTGGCCTCCGCAGCATCCTATTTCCATAGTGAGAAAGCTAGAAAATGAAAGTTACACTGACATGTCTTTAAAAACGTCTACAAGGTCTTTTTTTTCATAATTGAGGCAAATTTTTAAGCACCGATGAATTTAAGAAATCAAAAATCTAAAACACTTTTAAATTTATATTTAGATTCAAAATTTATATTATAAATTTCATATTATATAGGAATTAACTTTGAATATGGGAAAAAAACTTGCTAAAATTAAATAAAACTAAAATAATTTCAAATGGCCACCAGTGTTATTTTCGTTCCATAAAATAATTATAGTTTTTATTTCAGTTTCGTTTTGGAATTAATTATAGTTTTTATTTTCGTTTTCGTTTTGAAAATAATTATAGTTTTTATTTTCGTTTTCGTTTTGAAAATAATTATAGTTTTTATTTTCGTTTCAGTTTTGAAAATAATTATAGTTTTTATTTTTATTTTAGTTTTGAAAATATATTAATTTGAAACTTTAAACACTATTTATTTATATCTAAAAAAAATTAATAGATCATAAAATGAAACAGTAAAATAGAACAGTATATTAACAACAAAGGAGTTTAAAAAATTAACAGTCAAATAAAAATGTATTCAGTCTCAAGAAAACTTTCATTTGTAGGTTTTTCTGTAATCTATTTCTTTTCCCACTTGTTAGAGAAGCACATAAAGAAAAAATTCTCTCAACGTATGCCTGGGAGGCTGGAGCTGCCAAAAGATCTTGTGCAATTGGACTAAGAATAGGGTAGAAAGTTATGTTGTCATTCCAGAATTTTAACCCATTTGGTTCACAAGTATTTTTGATTTTTGAAGAATTTATTTTCATCTCCGAAATATAATTTTCTATTTCCACAATTATACTTGATTTGCATTCTTTGCCAGAACTTGTATCGTCAATACTTAATTTAGAAGATAAAAATTTAAATTTTTTTGAAGGAATTGATGATTCATCTGAAGCTTCTATTTCATTATGTTGTGAACTATTTTCAAAACAATTGTTCTTTGCTTCGCTAAAAGCCTGCAAAATAAAAGATTCAAATTGTTTAATTGCAATAAAAATTTGATGTGATGTATCATTAAATAAGATTTATAATTTAATTGAAAACTTGTTTTTAAAATATATCTAAATTACCTGTGAACAAATGTAAGTTTTAGCAGCATGCAATAAACTAGAATATTGTGGTAACAGAATGAATTCTGCAACAGTTTGATCCACAAATGTAGCAGCTGCTGTTACTGGATTGAATTTCAATGAAGAGGGATTTAAGAAGCACTCAAAATAATGTTGAATTGCACTCTTCAATGAAACAATCAAACTAGAAATTCCTACAAATTTAATTTGTTCTAAATGGCAGTCTAGGTCTAAAACAGACGGTATGACATGTGAAAAAGACAATGTATCGGTCTGAAAACTGTCAGTGTGGGTTGCGAATGGTTTCAAAAAAATGTTGAACTTCTACCAATCTGTTCCATTCACTTGCTAATAATGTGTCGATTTTGGCAAAATCCATAACATAATTGACATCATCTTTTAGTTCTAGTAATCTTTCAACCATAAAAAAAGTGCTGTTCCATCTAGTGGGGCAGTCTGTTATTACTGTTTTGGAAGATTTTTCAAGGAGTTTTTCTATGAGTATTGTTGACTTTATAATTTTGCTGACTATATACCTTGCTTTTGTAATTATTGGTTCATATACATTATTGGAGTATACTCTTTTTAAAACTAGTTGTTGGTGTGTGCTAAACATGGCATATGTCGATAAGGAACCCATTTTTCAAATTCTATTTCATCACAAATTGTTTCACTTTCTTCTTCATCACTATCTGAGTTTTTATTTTCTGAATAATCGTCTTTTTCTGCATGCTTATTTTGAAGAATACGCACACCTTTTTAAAATATTTGAACCGTTATCAGATATGATTAAAATTATTTTATTTGGTTCTATATTCCAATCAGCGAGACACTTTGATAAACACTCAGCAAGTTTTTCTCCAGTGTGGGGATGATTAAGTTGAATTAGGTTTAAAAATTAATGACACGGTTTGCTACTCTGTGGATTGAAACAGCATGCTGAAATCCCGACATATGATGATGTTAAACCTTTTTTGGTCCAAATATCTAAACATATAACTATTCTTCGAACATTCTTCAATGAGTCTTTCAGAATTTTGCAACCCTCATCATATTTGTCTTTTAATAAGTCCAGTAACTTTGATGGGCCTGAAAAAAAATGTCAATAATTGATCCCCACTATTTTTGTACAATATGTTGTAATCATTTATAATGAATAACGACCATTGTAATTGCTCAAATAAATTTCTACAATATATGGTAATACTTTTTACATTTAGATAAAATAAACAAAATTACCTGGCATTTTAAATTTTATATCCAATGTTTCCACAAAGTTGTTAAAATGTTTATTAGATAATAGATTTAATGGGATGTTTGTGTTTACAAATAATTTTAATAAGGAGTCTTGTCTCTTCAAATATTCATCGCACTTACTTGAATACAAAACTGTTTTCGTCGTATTTTTTTCAAAACTAATAGTTTGTTGAACGGAATTTTCATTACTTTTAATCTTTTCACAATTCCTCTTTCTGACTAATTCAATTTCCTCGAATTCTTGAAAACACTTTTTGTGGTAGCTAGAGAGATGAACCTTGAGGTTTGTCGTGTTTTTTCCTTTAAGTGTTGCGTTGCATAATACTTTCTGTCCGTCTTTGGTCGACGATACTTCAACGATGCATGTACTTTTGTCATTTTCTGAAGAATATGTAAAATATTTCCAAATTTCGCTTTCTTTCTTTCTACCAGCAAATGAACGTGATAAACTCATTGTTATTTAAATTTGAAATATTATAAAAATCGATTACGTAAATTATTGATTAATAACAAATTTGAAGTATAATAACAAATTTACGATTAAAATAAGTGATAATTTAGTTGACAAAGCGAAGCAGTAATAAAATAACGTTTTACAAATGGCACTACTTTCATAAAGGCCAAAGATAATGTTTATAACATAGACATATATTTTTTATATAAATTTTCATTTGTATATTATGGCATATCATAAAAAGTTATTTAATTTTCGTTTTGGAAAAAATTATAGTTTTTATTTCAGTTTCGTTTTGGAAATAATTATAGTTTTTATTTTCGTTTTCGTTTTGAAAATAAATTTAGTTTTTAGTTTCGTTTTCGTGGAACGATTATTCAGAATTGTCGTTTTCGTTTTCGTTTTCGTTACGAAAATAACACTGCCCAGCACACAATCACAACCACACACCCCCCACCACACACCCCCCACCCCCAGCCCCCCACCACACAACCCCCCAACCACTTAACCACACAAGCACACCTGTCATGGAGACCACCACAGACGGCTTCAAACCTATCGAAGACGTAGTGTTCTTCGTAGAGAGCGCACAGACGGGAGCGCAGGTGCTCGTGGGTGGGATGCCGTTCCAGCGGTCCCTTCTCCATCCGGATGTCCCATACCTGGGTGGGTGGGAGGGTGATCTTGTGGGGGGAGGGGTGGGTTAGTGGGTAGAGGGAGGGTGACATTGTGGTTAGTGGTGGGGTTGGTGGCATTGTGTGTGGGGGAAGGGTTGATGTGGGTGGGGGTGGTGGTGGGTGGAAGGTGAGAGAATAGTGAGTGGGTGAGAAGTGGTGGGGGTGAATAATGTTGGTAAGTGGTGGGATATGGTGGTGAGGGAAAAACGGTGGTCGGTGCAGATGGATGAAAGGATGGTGAAGGTGAATGAATGAAAAGAAAAAAACAAAAAATAAAGAAGGCAACCTTGACTGAGAAGTAGTCACGTGAGACGAGGAGGGAGCCGGATGGAGAGAAGCAGACGTGGGAGATGGAGGAAATGATGTCGGAAAAGAAGTTTCTAGAAGTAGCGTCTGACCGGTGGTGGTGATGGAGGTGAGGGGGTTGGTGGTGATGATGATGATGGGGGTGGTGATGATGGGATGATGGGATGATGATGATTATGATTTGTGTGATGATGACTATGGTTTTGGTGATGAGGATAGAGGTGGTTTGCGTGGTGATAATGATGATGATGGCGGTGATTTGTGTAGAGTGAAGATGAATGTAAGACTAGTTAGCCTTATACAATGCAACAAAGAATATTATTAACGTGGCGTAAACCCACCCACCAACACAACAGCCACACAACCAACACCTACCACACTCAACCACACCTACCACACCGAACCACACCCTCCTGCCCAACCAACTCTTGCAGTGACGGTCACACAGAGCGTTTGAACGCATGTCGCAGAGTCGGACGAGGCCGGTGGAGGTGGAGTAGGTGAGTAGAGAGCAGTCACTAGGGTGCAGGTCTGCACTGCTGATCAACTGCGTGCGTGTGTGTGTGTGTGTGTGTGTGTGTGTGTGTGTGTGTGTGTGTGTGTGTGTGTGTGTGTGTAAGTGTGGGGGGTTGTTGTGAGGTTTGTGAGTGGTTTAAAGGGATTGAATGTATTTTGGGTTCATATTTATTTATCCACCATTCCTCATTCATTCATTCACTATTCTTCATTCTTTCATCCAACATTCATCATTCACCATTACCCATTCATTCACCAACCATTTCCCATTCATCCATCTACCAATCCAATATTATCTATTCATCCATATTCCATACATTTATCTATCTACCATTCCTCTATCCTCTATTCATTCATCCACCATTCCTCTATCCTCTATTCATTCATCCACCATTCCTCATTAAATCATCCTTCCATTCACCATTCACTCATCCAAAACTCCCCATACATTCCTCCACCATCCACACATCTCTCATTCACCATCCATTCACTCATCTCTCATCCACCAAACATCCATTCACCATTCATGCTTCCTCCATCCATCCATTCATTCATCCATTCACCCGTAACGAAGCATGCATGCACCCAAGCAACAGCACGTCCTCTCACCTCCGTGAGGTCCTCTATCACAGGTGGCTTGATGTTGACGATGTCTGCAATGGTGGTGATGGTGGCGATGATGATGATGCTGATGGTGATGATCATGATGTTGATGATGCTGGTGATGATGGTGATGTTGATGATGATGTCTGCAATGGTGGTGATGACGATGATGAAGATGATGATGACGATGATGAGAATGATGATGATGATGATGTCTGCAAGGGTGGTGATAATGGCGATGATGATGATGATGGTGGTGATGATGATGATGCTGATGATGATGTTGATGATGACGGTGATAGAAAGTAGATCAGACTGAAGCACTGGTTTGAGACTTGGTAGTGCCAGAGGTTGATGCTGAGTTCGTCTGCCGAAAGGAAGGTTTCCTGTGGAGGGAGGGATGGAGAGATGGAGGGAGGGATAGAGGGAGGGAGGGAGGGAGAGAGGGAGGAAGGGAGGGAGGGAGGAAGGATGGAGGGAGGGAGTGAGGGAGGAAGGGAGAGAGGAAATAAGAAGAGAGAGGAGGGGATGAGAAGAAAAAAGAAAGAAATTGTAGAAGAGAAAAAGAGATTAAAAAAAGAAGGAGGTATGGAGGAATGAAGAGAAGAAGAGGAGAAGGAGGATGGAAGAAAGAATAAGTGATTGAAGAATAAAGAAGAAAGGACGGAAGAGGATGGGTGGAAAAAGAAATGTAGAGACATAGGCAAAGATATATTGATGGATGTGAGATTCCATAAAGTTAGAAATGGTCAACAAGTTGAAAGTTTGAAGATGCTTGAGGAGGTAGAAATGAGGATGGTTTGAGATGAAAATATGAGGGAGTGTGAATGGTTGAGGAGGAGGTAGAATTAAGGATGGTTGGATGGTTGAGGAGATAGAAATGGAACCTGGTCGGAGTTGATGGCGAGGGAGTGGATGTTGTAGGTGTGTCCATTGGAGTAGACCCTGCGTGGGGAGGAGGTCACTTGGGGAGGGGAGGCTTCGAGGGTCGGCAGGGAGAGGAAGGGGGTGGAAGAGGAAGAGGTGGGTGGAATGTTTGTGGGGGCTGTGCTGATGACCGTGTCACTTTTGGAAGAAAGCTTTTGAGTTTTTTCATATATTTTCCACAGCTTTATCGTCTTATCTGTTGAGTTGTATTATGATGCGAGCTAAACATTCTATGAATCTCATATTCCCACAAACCAGATATTCTTTTTAGAAGTTTCAAGAGCCATAATCATCCATAAAACTAAAAGTATATGCCCCCTCCCTACCCTCCCCCCTATATAGTATATGTCCCCCCTCCCCACCCTTCCCCCCAATTAGTATATGTCCCCCCTCCCCACCCTTCCCCCCATATAGTATATGTCTCCCCTCCCCACCCTTCCCCCCATATAGTATATGTCCCCCCTCCCCACCCTCCACCCTCATATAGTATATGTCCCCCCTCCCCACCCTCCACCCTCATATAGTATATGTCCCCCCTCCCCACCCTCCACCCCCATATAGTATATGTCCCCCCTCCACACCCTCCACCCTCATATAGTATATGTCCCCCCTCCCCACCCTCCACCCCCATATAGTATATGTCCCCCCTCCCCACCCTCCACCCTCATATAGTATATGTCCCCCCTCCCCACCCTCCACCCTCATATAGTATACGTCCCTCCTCCCCACCCTCCACCCTCATATAGTATATGTCCTCCCTCCCCACCCTCCACCCTCATATAGTATATGTCCTCTCTCCCCACCCTCCACCCTCATATAGTATATGTCCCCCCTCCCCACCCTCCACCCTCATATAGTATATGTCCCCCCCTCCCCACCCTCCACCCTCATATAGTATATGTCCCCCCTCCCCACCCTCCACCCTCATATAGTATATGTCCCCCCCTCCCCACCCTCCACCCTCATATAGTATATGTCCCCCCTCCCCACCCTTCCCCCCATATAGTATATGTCCTCCTTCCCCACCCTCCACCCTCATATAGTATATGTCCTCCCTCCCCACCCTCCACCCTCATATAGTATATGTCCCCCCTCCCCACCCTCCACCCTCATATAGTATATGTACCCCCTCCCCACCCTCCACCCTCATATAGTATATGTCCCCCCTCCCCACCCTCCACCCTCATATAGTATATGTCCCCCCTCCCCACCCTCCACCCTCATATAGTATATGTCCCCCCCTCCCCACCCTCCACCCTCATATAGTATATGTCTCCCCTCCCCACTCTTCCCCCCATATAGTATATGTCCCCCCCTCCCCACCCTCCACCCTCATATAGTATATGTCCTCCCTCCCCACCCTCCACCCTCATATAGTATATGTCCCCCCTCCCCACCCTCCACCCTCATATAGTATATGTCCCCCCTCCCCACCCTCCACCCTCATATAGTATATGTCCCCCCCTCCCCACCCTCCACCCCCATATAGTATATGTCCTCCCTCCTCACCCACCCTCCACCCTCATATAGTATATGTCCCCCCTCCCCACCCTTCCCCCCATATAGTATATGTCCTCCTTCCCCACCCTCCACCCTCATATAGTATATGTCCTCCCTCCCCACCCTCCACCCTCATATAGTATATGTCCCCCCTCCCCACCCTCCACCCTCATATAGTATATGTCCCCCCTCCCCACCCTCCACCCTCATATAGTATATGTCCCCCCTCCCCACCCTCCACCCCCATATAGTATATGTCCCCCCTCCCCACCCTCCACCCTCATATAGTATATGTCCTCCTTCCCCACCCTCCACCCTCATATAGTATATGTCCTCCCTCCTCACCCACCCTCCACCCTCATATAGTATATGTCCTCCTCCTCACCCACCCTCCACCCTCATATAGTATATGTCCCCCCTCCCCACCCTCCACCCTCATATAGTATATGTCCCCCCTCCCCACCCTCCACCCTCATATAGTATATGTCCCCCCTCCCCACCCTCCACCCTCATATAGTATATGTCCCCCCTCCCCACCCTCCACCCTCATATAGTATATGTCCTCCTCTTCACCCACCCTCCACCCTCATATAGTATAGCCAAGTAGCATGTTTACAGTGCCTTTGTTCGACACTCTACATTCATCATCCCTTCTTTCCCTCTCTCTCAAAATCACTCCCACGCATCTCAGCACCACCCTTCTTCCCTCCTTTCCTTCCCCTACTCTCTCCCCCCACCCCCTCTCACCATTGGTGGAAAGAAGGAAGTCGGCAGCGTTGAGTTTGTGCAGCCATCTGATGCAGTTGATCTTCTCCTCGATGTCGACACTCTTCAGGTAGTCGAAGACGGGCAGATGACTCTCGAAGGAGCAGCAGACGTCGTACTGCGGAGGTCGCTTGCTGCTTGGAGGGCATGCTTTCGTGGACTTGATTGCCTTTGAAGGCTTTTCCTGGAGAAAGAGAATAAAAAATCATTCATAATTTAAAGCTTTAAATTTTTTTCCTGCAAAGAGAATAAAAATCAGTTATATTTTTAAGCTTTAAATATATATATTTAGTTCAATGAAAAGCGCTATAAAAATTAAAAACACCTCTTCAGGCGAATTTCTTTTGAAAATTGTGACTTTGCCTCCCTTGTATCCAGTGGCCAGCAGAGACCCATCATGGTTGAAGCGCACACTTGAAATTATGTCGGCTTTGGGAATGTTTGAAAATTATCTTAAAACCTTTATTATTATTATTATTAAAAAAATATATAATAATCTTGAAAGAGTGTGTAGCAAGGTGTAAGAGGTGCATGCTGGCAAACTAAGACTTTAAGCCTCAGAGACACTGTCCATGTAGTGAATGTGTATTTTGAGAAAGTGATCTTACCTTCAGTGGCTGTGTTATCAGAAGGTCCGTTGAGTTGAGAAAATAACCAGTGCATAATTAGAGAAAAGCTCAAAAAGGGTTGTAGGTTAACTGCACCCGCGCTGCATGTGTTAAATGCACCTTGTCTTTTGAGCGTTTCTTCTTTTTTACAGAAAAAACTTTAATTTAGGGTTAAGGTTAGGGTTAGGGTTAGGGTTAGGGTTAGGGTTTTCAGAAAAATCGCATTTTAAGAAGAAACGCGCAAAGACAAGGTGCATTTAACACATGCAGCGCGGGTGCAGTTAACCTACAACCCTCAAAAAGGTATGGAAATCAACTTTAACCCATTAACGCATGACTCAAAGGAATTAATTAAATTGTTTACATTTTATTGAAAAACTAATTCTAAAAAATAAAATCAAAAAGTTAGTCTGAAATATTTTATACAAAAAAAGTTATGATGAAAATAAAAAATGTTTTTAAAAAAGGACACTATGCATTGCTACTGACGGTAATCACGATTCGTGGTAGATGCTGAAGCACTCCAAATTTAAAGCTACATTACTTTGAGGCATTTCTTTTCCACTTTCTTTCCACATTGCTTGCATCTTTTTTGGCCATCTTCAATTTTACCAATAAAATTATCTTTTCCATCATATCGGACATCTGCAACACGCTTTTAGCTAAATTTATGGATTCTTTTTTTTCTTTTTTGATCTGTTTGAAACCATATGAAAAAATTATAAATATTTCAGTTTAACATGGAGTGTCTTTTGGTAAGCATTTTATTAGTTTAGATACCACCGATCCACCAAGTCCTAATTCGCTATTGAACTCTTCCGAGGCTCCTTGATACGGGTAACAGTTTACCAAATACCCAAGCCTATTATTTAGGCACCAAACTTTATATCCAAACCTTATGGGTTTTCCTCTGATAAACTGTTTTGATGAATGCCTTTCATAATATGGCACCATTGATTCATCAATCGCCAAATGAAATTCTTTGGGCCAAAATTTGAGAAATATTTCATTCATAGCATCAAATAATGGACGCACTTTGGCCATCTTGTCTAACTTATTAATTTTCTCGTTGTCATTGCAATGCCAATATCTTAATAACTCTTCAAATCTGTTGACAGTCATAGCATTGCTTACAGCTAGATTGTGTACATCGTCGCTCTGTTCCCAGTACATCCTGCGGTTTGCCAAAGGAACATAACCTGAAAGCATGAGTAAAGCCAGCACCACTCTATATTCATTTTCAGTAGCATTCAGCTGTTTTAGTTTTTGGCTGTCATATAAATTTGACATGTCTGTTATTAGCTTGATGACTGGTACATCCAAAAATAAATTAAACAATGTGAGAGAAGACATGTTTTATAAATTTGGTTTGTTCTCTGAACTATTATCTGCCAATAATCCAGTAGTAATGTCTATTTTGGTCCATCTCCGATCAATTTTAATTTTTTTTAGCTGGCCTTTTTACAGCAGTTTCTTCTCTACTTATAGTGGTTTTCTCTTCCCCAATTTTGGAAATTACTATTTCTGCTTCTGCATTTAGCTGGTTTCTTGATAAATTATCTAGGGTACCTTCACCATCTTCGGGTCCACTATCCACATCAGAGCAGTTTGGGTCAGTAAAAGGAATAATGACTATATCTGCTGAAAAGAAATCATTGTCATCTTCCAAAATACTAATGACTTCATGAAGAGCGAATCTGAAAATAATTGTTTTTACCATCAGTATTACTGCATAGCGTCTTTAAAAAAGGACACTTAATAAAACACAGTTTTTGTAAATAATATTACATGTAAAATGAAATTTATGTTAAAATAAGATATAAGAATTAATAACAATAAAATAATATTATACATTATGAATGGTAGACATTAAATGAAGGTATAACTAATTTTTTTTCATGAGCCATGACAAAAACACAAAAAATTTAGTTATCGCCTTGAAAAATCAGAATATCGAAACAATCTATCAATTTCAAATCACCAAAAAATTTTTAACAAAGATTTCAGTTTATATAGGACTGGATTAGTTGCAAAGATACTAAATATAATCAAGATAACTATTATAAAAAAAACTTTTTATTGCTGTCCTTAAAAAAGGACAGTATGCGTTAATGGGTCAAGACGTAAACTTATAAATTAAGAGATGCATAATAAAATTAAGTTTTAGTATTTGGAAAATAAAAATTATAAAAATTGTAAGTCATTGACAATTTACGATCTTTACGAGCAAAAACTAATTATTTATTACATGTCTAGTAATCAAGAGCGGCAAACCACTTTTAAATTCTTTAAACACTAATATTTAGTATTTAATGTTTTATATGAATAAATGAATAATTCCTATTTAAAAATTATTTAAAACAATATTTAAATTTCTTTTTCTGATACAATCATTATATAGACTTCAGAAGAAAACACTCGAGCCTAGATAAAGGTGACCAGAATGATGAAGTACTACTTGATCTCAGAAAAAGCCTTCGACAAAGTGCCCACAAGAGACTTTCCATCAAGCTTCAATGATTAAGGAAACCGCATTAACCTGCTGAAAATGTTAATAAGTAACTTATTAAGTTCTTTCAGCAACAAAAGCGGGCAAGTTCTTGTTGAAGGTCACACATCATCGTCTGCTTGAGTAACATCCAGTTTCTTCAAGGTTCGACTTGCTTTTTTACCTATTTCACATCAACGACATCCCAGGAAAAGCAGACTTAACCACACGTCTGATTGCAGACGACAGCCTTCTTTATATAAAAATGACAATGATGGTTGATTGAAACATCGCAAAAAAAGATTTTAATATGGGAAAAGAGGGAGTTGGACCGACAAGCGAATTTCAACACTTTTAAATGTGGAACCATCCATTTCATAAAAATGAATCCCAACCAAGATTAAAATGAAAACTTTTTTTCGCTTTCGTCTGAGACGGAAAATCAAGTTTCGGTTTAATTTCGGTTTTATCCGAAACAGAAAAATAGTTTCGGTCGGTCTCTACTTTTTTCTACCCTTTTTTCTAGCCCAAAATCACAGCATTTAAAATCTGACAAATTCCATAACGAATAAAAAACACTGAAGTTGAACTATGAACCAAAATGTTGAAGTCCAATGGCCTTGTGCTATAATGCATAACACCTTGCTTTATAACACTTCAATGTCTCATAGTTATCTCAAAAGTGAGCTATAAAAAGTATATTTTTGTTTTTTTGGGTATTTGTTTACAAAAAGTTCATAGCGCATAGACATACGCTTGGTTTATGGGCCGAAAGATCAAATTCCAATCACACTATAAACTTTATAGTATAAAGGGACTTGCAGTGGGCAACGTCGACCCAAGAAAAACTTTCTCCGATTTTTCAAAGTTATCTATAAAATAGTAACTTTATGGTTATTTATTTTTAGAAAAGTCAAATAAATATATTCAAAATAGTTACGGCTTTATTTATTATGAATAATTTTGATCGGTTTCAGTCTAAAGATGAAGCGATATTTTGCCTACCTGTTTGTGCTCGTAACGATTGGTTGGTGTAAATTTATCTTTAAAAGTCAGTAATTACTTTAATACTAAAATTTAATCATCATCGTTCTTTTCACTAAAACTAAAAAGTAATTTTTGTGGATTAATAGCTTCTATAGTTGTAAAAACATTTAGCCTAGATTTTATATTGGATTATTGTGATTATGCATTTAACACCCCATCAAGACCCCGTCTGCGAAAGTATAACAGTAAGGAATTGTTAATGCCTTTCGAAAAGTATAAATTTCGAAGGAAAAAATATTAAATGAAATTAATTTTTTAAAATTCCATTTCGTAAACGGAAAATATAAGTTCAACATTGCTTACTTTGAACTTAAAACTTATGAATAAAGAAAAATCAATAGTTTTTAAACTTTTTTATGCCGATTTTTGAAATTTATAAATTTAATCTTCAAGGTTGCTTGTACCAGGGGTCAAGTAGTAGTTGGTTCTGTATGCAGTGAGTTTTGGATTTTTTAATTCAATCCAAATCCACATTACGAATAAAACAATTTTATCATCTAAAAAAATTTAAGTATAAGTTAAATTAATAGTCGATAATTTAAAATGTAATGTGATGCTTTAAACACTTTTCGGAGATTCCTTGCGGTGTTAGTGGGATGGCATGAGTGTGATGCCGTCTGATATAAAGATGATAATTATTCATTATAATTACACAGATTATTTAGACATAGATGATAACCTTAATTGAAAATATCTACATCTTACTTAATTAATATGCAACGGAATTATTATTTTTATTCATTTGTGATTGATTTATTTATAAATATTATTATAAAAATCATCACTCATTAACGTTACGTTTAGGACACACACTGTACACCATTTTACCAAAAATGTGAAAGAGAAACGTGCGGTTAGTTATTTTGCATTTTAACTTTATTTGATAATCACCAACTTTGTTCTAGAACCACAAAATATAAATATATTCGCACACTTTTGAGTAATTGTTTTTTCAAATGCACGAAAATATATGAAGTCTTTCCTCATTAGTCTTTCTGTTCATAGTCAAATTAAATTATTTATTAAAATAAGTTACGATTATTATTATTCTTGTCCGCCATAATTACCACCCTTGACATTCTAGTTATTACATTTTATGTCCGAACTAAGTACCCAAAAAACCAATTCTATTTTCTAAAAATGATGATGTCTAAACTGTACTCGAAAAATCTGGTATTTAACGGCATTCTCACTTCATAAATCATTTTCCCATTCTGCAGTGTGCACAGAATTCCAGTGCCCGTTTGTCTGCGCCTATTTCTATAAGGATGAATTGGGCTGCGAGCTCTGCAAATGCGACAGAAGATACATCGCTCTGATGAACTTAACCACCACGCCACGTCCCGCCAGCACCCGGCCCAGGTCGGCAAATCCTCGGTCGGTAAGGCTCGTCTGAATCGGACCGATAGATTTTAAAGGTGCATTTAATATATTTAGAAATATCGACATTTATTATCTTACAACATTATTTTATTGATTTTATTTTATATATAAAATGTTCAAACAATAAATATTAAAAAAATTTAATTGTCGTTTTAGGTTTGCCATTTCGTCGTTAGGGTTAACCGTATCATCCCGTAGTCAGATGGGGAACGGGGATGGCTTAGATGGTAGACATGCGACTCAAAGGTTGCCAGTTCGAATCCCTGACAAGCAACCGTGTATATGATGCGGTATTTTCGACGTATGCATTGAAAGATGTGCACGTCGTGTGGAGTGGCGTCTCTGGCGCATAAGAACCATGGTTCCCAGAAGCATTGTAACATGGCCTGCGTCTGTCAGGCTGTGAATAGTACAGACCATAAAAATAAAAAAGTCAGACCGATTGCATGAACTCATTTAATTAAATAATCATTAAAAAAGCATTTAAAAAGAATAAAATAGTTATTTAAACCATATAACTATCAAATATTCAACAAATGAACTACCTTTGAAGCCTCTAATATATATATATATATATAAGTTGCCTACGAGAGGTCGATATCATGAGCAAATCGCAAGGCAGAGATGGTCTCCCCTTCATTTCTGAACCTACAAAGGACCACAACATGTTGTGATTCCACGTCGGTGTTGGAGGAATACTTCTGACCAGTTTTTCTTTCCTGCAAATAGTTATATTTCTAGCTGGAAATGCATCCAAGACATCTTCTTCTTCTGATAGTTCCTTTCCAGCGAAGCCTGCACCATATCACAGCCGAGCCGCTTTAACCAATGTTTTCACAATAATTATTATTAATTAGACAGCTTTTTTGTTAATAATGTCTGTTTGTCTTTTGTTCATGTATGTCTTTTTCTACTCGCTTTATCAATTTGAATCTACACCGTACCATATATGGTCCATATATATGCCATTTTCTACAAATTAATTCTCTAGCCCTAAAGTTTAGGGCCTGAACTCATTGTAAATGGTTCGTAAAGGTTTGATCACGTATTTATTCATCAAAGTGATAGAAAAGCGCTATAAAACAATGAATATTTATGACAAAAAAAGCAACATGTTTAAAATAAATACAAGAGTTTATGCGTGAAAGTTCAAATGTTTTTAAATGTGTATTTTAAAGTGAATTAATCTTTAAATATAGTCGGTTATGTCATGACGACCATCATCATCATCATCATCATCATCATCATCATCATGACCACTTCCCCATAGACTTGCCCCACTCATCCATCCCTTCTCCATGGACTTCTTAATATATTAAGAAGTCCATGCTTGAACTCTGCCAATGTCTTTTCTGAGGCACATAACAGACGACTAGTTTTTGTGAGTGTTGCTGCAGTCAAGGTGATGTTGTTGTAAGGGGGCAAGAGGAGTGTATATAGATTTAGTGTACAGCCATTGTAGAATACACTCATCAATAGTTTAATTAGTGAGGTGTAACCCCAGGCCCTCAAGACCTGTGAATGGAAAAGAGTCACACAGAAGTGACAAATGAATGCACCGAACCATCGGGAAGTGACGAAGCGAATAATTAATTTTGTTTTTAATTTTAAATGTATTTTAATGAACAGCTAAAGATATAGAAAATAATTTTATATTAAAAAATAAACAAATGTAATTAATTTCACTTTATGGTCAATAAAATCTTTTTTATTGTTGGATTGAAAGCATGTGCCTGGTTTCAATGGATGAGAAAAATGGATGGGGGAAGAAACTGGATGGTATGAAAAGCAGTAGTAGGCAATGCAATGTTATACAATGCGATGTATTGTGGGCGACATAATATATAGAAGAATGTCTAAATGAAATAATCAAGATAAATTGTTGTAGACTGATTAAAAGTGAAGTGAAGTGTGAAGGATGGATGAAAGGGAAAATGGAAAATAGAAATATTTCACGCTAGAAAAATTCATAATATGAATGGAGACAATGATTGAATATGGAGGGTTAATAGAGTGGTGGTGGTGGTGGTGAGGGGTGTGGTGAAGAGAAGGATAATACTTGAGGAGGGTGAGGATGATGATGGTGATGATGAGGGTGATGATGATGGTGATGATGATGATGATGGTGATGATGATGATTATGGTGATGATGATGAATTTAGTTTTTGTGGTTGATGCGGATATCAAAAGAAAGAATACTTGACTAGGGGCATCTATTTGCTCGTGAATGTGTGATTGTGTGTGTTTTTGTGTGTCTGTGTGTGCTCGCTTCGAGGGGTGCGTGCATGCGAGTATGCGTGTGTGCATGCGTGGTTCTATGTGTGCATGTGTGCATGTGTTCATGCAAAGGAGAATTCATTAGACATTTATAATTGAAATTACTGATTCTTGGAAAAAATTCCAACTTCTATATAGGACAAAAAACGTAAAGAAAAATTTTTTGAAGACGTGCAACAACAACAATAACAACAGGATTATAATTACCAAAAGGAACAATAGAAGCAAAAAGATTAACAACAACAACACCAAAACAGCAGCAAAAAGATTAACAACAACACCAAAATAGCAGCAAAAAGTAACCAAAGCAACAAAAAGTAACAACAGCAACAACATAGCAACAAAAAGTAACAACAGCAACAACAAGTACAAAAGAAGAAAAGTATGTTTTTTAATTAGCTTTAGAGTGACCTTAATTGTTCTAACGATGCGATTGAAACCACCAGCCTCTGAAGAAGGTTGCCCGTCAAAATAAGTAGTAGTAGTGGTAGTGAGAGTAGTAGTAGTAGTAGTGGTGGTGGTTTTAGTAGTAGTATAAATGTTAGTAGTGCGGTGGGTGTCGTATTATTAGTGGTAGTAATGGTATGGGTGTGGTATTATTAGTGGTAGTAGTAGTGTTTGTAGTAGTAGTAGTAGTAGAAGTAGTAGTAGTAGTAGTAGTAGTAGTAGTAGTAGTAGTAGTAGTAGTAGTAGTAGTAGTAGTAGTAGTAGTAATCATAAACAAAAAAGAAAAAACATCATTTTTCTCCCCTAAAGCAACAAAAACACTGCCTTATCAACATTCACAACAACAATAAAACCCAAAAGCGTATATAAAAACAACAAAAACCTTTAAAAACAACAAAAAGAGTAGAAACAACAACAACTAGCGTCACCACCACCACCACCACCACCATCATTAACAACAACAACTAGCGTCACCACCACCACCACCACCACCACCATCAACAACAACAACAACTGTCAGCAGTGCCTATATCGGAGCAGTGTAGTCATCGGTGCCCCTTCAAGATATCACAGCCTCTTGTCTTTGTTATCAGCACTCTCTCTCTTTCTATCTGTCTCCACCTGTCTGTCTCCCTATCTGTCTGTTTCTCTATCTGTCTGTTTCTCTATCTGTCTGTTTCTCTATCTGTCTGTTTCTCTATCTGTCTGTTTCTCTATCTGTCTGTTTCTCTATCTGTCTGTTTCTCTATCTGTCTTTTTCTCTATCTGTCTGTTTCTCTACCTGTCTATCTATTTGTCTCTCTCTGTCTGTTTCTCTATCTGTCTTTTTCTCTATCTGTCTGTTTCTCTATCTGTCTTTTTCTCTATCTGTCTGTTTCTCTACCTGTCTATCTATTTGTCTCTCTCTGTCTGTTTCTCTATCTGTCTTTTTCTCTATCTGTCTGTTTCTCTACCTGTCTATCTATTTGTCTCTCTCTGTTTGTTTCTCTATCTGTCTTTTTCTCTATCTGTCTGTTTCTCTACCTGTCTATCTATTTGTCTCTCTCTGTCTGTTTCTCTATCTTTGTCTATCTATTTGTCTCTCTCTACCTCTTCGTTTTTTGTCTCCTCCTATCTCTCTCTCTGTCTTCTAACGCTATCTCCTTCTCTGTCTCTCTTTATTTTTCTATCTAGACATGCCTAGCAATTACGCCTGATCGTTACCACTTGTTTATAAACGCAGACAGGGTTCAGTGGGTGTGACGAGTGAGGCGTTATCGAACACATGAACACACATGTGTCTCGATGCACATGTGTGTTTGTGTGTTTGCTTGGGATGGTGTTTTGAGGGAGATTATTGGTTATGTAGTTAAGAGGGTTGAAATAGAAAAGAACGTTTATTAGGTGTTGATTGTCTAAGATTAAAAAGTGAGTGTGTGTGGACTAGAGGTCGGACATGGACGCTTTTTCATTCCCGGTTCCGTCCCGTTCCCGAAATTTGATTTCCCGTCCCGTCCCGTTCCCGATGGGACATCAGAATTTTGATTCCCGTCCCGTCCCATTCCCGAAATTTGTTTTCCCGTCCCGTCCCGTCCCGTTCCCGATGGAACATCAGAATTTTGATTCCCGTCCCGTCCCGTTCCCGCAACTCGATTCCCGGTCCCGACTCGTTCCCGAAACTTTTTGTTTTTTATTCATTTTCGCTGCCGTTTTCACTGGTCCCAAACTTTCTAGTTCTAACATTTCTTCAAATTTATTATTTGAAAGTCAAAAAATATTTCTTTTAATCAAATAAAAAAACACTTTTTAAATTTCAAATATTTATCGAAATGAAAGTTAGTAATTGATTTTGAGTATTTCAATCAAGTCTTTATTGCTTTTCACACAGGTTAAACCGTTAAGAGTTTCAGCTTTCAAATTAAAAGATTTTGGGTATGAAATTAAACGACCACATATTGAAAAATTCCGTTCACAGGAAATATACCTTGCAGATAAACTAAACAAAATTTTGGCTACTTCTTTTAGTATTTGAAAATTGCGCATTTTACTCAAATAAAATAAAACATCTTTATAATCTTCAACTTTCTTCGTTCATTATTATTAATTCTTCAATAATGTTAAAAATATGCTTTTTGACAACATTCTTATTTTCCACAACTGCAAATATAAAATCATTCGTATAATTTGATAGTATAATAATTTTATTATAATTTTTACGTTATAAAAACAAACATAATAGGTCTAAATAACCATCTTTTTTTTTCTCAACGGCACTGCAGCTTGGTCTGGCTGTACAAAATAGAATTAAATTTTCTCTAATGAAAGTCTTGGTATTTATTTCTTTTCTATCCCAAACTTTTTTCCTATTATTCTTTCATACTGGGGATGCAACAGACATGCTGCCATATGAGTAAGATCAATGGGCATCTTTTCTTTCGTCGAAATGATCAACTGAGCAATCATTTGGAAATTAATCATTCAAATTCAAATTATTAATTTATAAAATGAAAATAATATAACTGATCATTTTGATTTCATCTGACAAGTTTTCATCATCACCCAGTTGTTCTAATTTTCCTAATATTTGGACTCAGCATAACAACTTCAAATGTAGTGTTGGAGATTTTGACATTGGCAATGGTGGCTTCGTTATACATTTCTATTGCATTTAATACTTATTTTAAGTACGGAGTATCGATGAGATAAAGATTTCCATACTTAGAAGTTTGCTGAAAAATTTTAAAGAATTCAATTCCAATAACTGTTATTCCCATTTTTCCCGTTCCCGATTTAAAAGTTGATTCCCTTTCCCATCTTTTCCCGTTCCCGATTTGAATGTTGATTCCCGTTCCCGTTCCCGTCCCAGAAACCTATTCCCGGTTCCCGACTTTTCCCGTCCCGAAATTAATTTTCATTCCCGTTCCCGCGGGAGTCCCGCGGGTACCCGGTCAGATCGGGTACCCGGTCCGACCTCTAGTTTGGACCAAAAAGCTTTTTATAAACACACACACATATAAATACATACAATACTTAAAAAGAACACACTACAAGAATAGAAAGAGCAATAACTACACAAATGAACATTCAATAAAGGTGTGTAGTAGTAGTAGTAGTAGTAGTAGTAGTAGTAGTAGTAGTAGTAGTAGTAGTAGTAGTAGTAGTAGTAGTAGTAGTAGTAGTAGTAGTAGTAGTAGTAGTAGTAGTAGTAGTAGTAGTAGTAGTAGTAGTAGTAGTAGTAGTAGTAGTAGTAGTAGTAGTAGTAGTAGTAGTAGTAGTAGTAGTAGTAGTAGTAGTAGTAGTAGTAGTAGTAGTAGTAGTAGTAGTAGTAGTAGTAGTAGTAGTAGTAGTAGTAGTAGTAGTAGTAGTAGTAGTAGTAGTAGTAGTAGTAGTAGTAGTAGTAGTAGTAGTAGTAGTAGTAGTAGTAGTAGTAGTAGTAGTAGTAGTAGTAGTAGTAGTAGTAGTAGTAGTAGTAGTAGTAGTAGTAGTAGTAGTAGTAGTAGTAGTAGTATTAGTAGTAGTAGTAGTAGTAGTAGTTGTAGTAGTAGTAGTAGTAGTAGTAGTAGTAGTAGTAGTAGTAGTAGTAGTAGTAGTAGTAGTAGTAGTAGTAGTAGTAGTAGTAGTAGTAGTAGTAGTAGTAGTAGTAGTAGTGGTGGTGGTAGTAGTAGTAGTAGTAATGGGAACCCTGCTGTCCTCTGAGAACAGTCGAAGCGTTGCACTCAAAGCTTTCAACTCATTATTCTCAATGACAATCCACTTCAGGGGTGTTGATGATGATCATAGAGATGGTAGCAAAAGTGAGCACATTTAAGAAAATAGTTAATTTCTTTATCCGTTAATCTTTTAACCAACACATTAATTTTTTTATGCGTTATTCAGTTGAATTATACGGCACATCACTATATTTATAGTTAATCTAGTTAATTGACATCCTAATTATTATTTTTAATTAGCTTAAAAATGAAAACTTACATTAATCCTAACTATTTGCCGATTATTATATTATCTGATCGAGTAGCGCTTCAAGCAAGTATGTAAACTAACAATTCGTCTGCCCGGTGTCTTCCTAAAGATGGAATTCTTGCTGGAGTTAAGCATTTTGATCATCTTCACGGACGTGACAAACTCTCAACGAGAAGTGGCAGCATTTCAGCTATGAACAACCCCACAATCCGCTGAGTCCCAGGACTCTTAGGATGAAAGACAGATAGAAACAAGAATAATGCCCACATGTACACAAAGACGAAAAACCGTTTACAAGCGAGTTGTAAACGCCAACCGGAATGTGTAATGCACATTTTGTACACATTGTGCATCCGTTATGTCCTCAAGGACGTTTTCAATGTTACAATGTTATAAAGGTGTTACAATCTTATCAAAGTGTTACAATGTTATCAAAGTGTTACAATGTTATCAAAGTGTTACAATGTTATCAAAGTGTTACAATGTTATAAAGGTGTTACAATCTTATCAAAGTGTTACATACATGATGTGGTGATGGTGGTGGTCAAGTCAATATGATGACGCTGCTTAGCACTTCAATTAGTCTATTACGTCATCAAATGTCGTGGCACGGAATGAGGTAGTGTTGATGATGATGATGATGATGATTATGATGATAATGATGATGATGACGATGATAATGATGGAGAAGAAGAAGAAGATGATGATGAGGAAGATGATGATGATGATGAGGATGATGAATTCATAATAGCGGTATTGATAATGATAACAAAAAGAGTGTTATTGTTTGAATGGCACGAGATATACAAACATTTAGAAGACTAGGAAGGAATGATCAGCACTTGCATGCACTTATCTCCATGACAACACGCCGCTCAAAGATTATAAATGTCTTCAAGGTTACTGACACTCTCATTTATTATCGTCTGTCTTTTTTACATTTGAAAATATTTAATATTTGAAAAATATTATTAAATCATCAATGTTGATGTAATTTCATTAACTCACGATTTGAAACTGAAAAAAATGCGAAAATGCAAAAATTTGGTGCATTTTAAGTGAAGACGAAAATATCTTTTTTGAAAATTATTGAAAGGTAGCATCTAAGAACGCATCGGTCGCCATGGCCACCAATCACGTGGTAGATACTCACGTGAACATGCATCTCTAGCAGGGATTAGTGAAGGGTGGCTGGGTGTAGAGGGTGGCTGGGTGATGTAGAAGGTAGATAAAAAATGGGTAGAAGTGCAAGATATATAAAAATAAGATGATGGTAAAGAAAAATATATAGATGGAGGAGAAGTCCATGCCTTCTCTCACTCCGGCTTCATCTTCATGTCCAGGTTGCCTGTCGCTTGCGCCAACACCTTGTTTGTCTTGTTGACTGTTGATGGAGGAAGAGGCGTTGGTGTGATGGTGGAGTAAGAGATGATGATGATGATGTGATGGATGAGTGAGGTGATGATGATGATGTGATGGGTGAGTGAAGTGATGATGATGATGTTATGGAAAAAGTAAAAGATGGAGAGTATGGATGAGTGAATGATGATGGATAAAGTGAAATATGGTGAGATGGGATAAATAAATAAAGGAGAAAGAGTGAGAAATGGTGAGGATGGAAAAAGTAAAAGATGGTGAAAACGAAATGAATAAAAGAATGAAAGATGGATAGAGTGAGGGAGAACGAACTCTGTTCGATGATCTCATCCTTGATCTTTGAGCCTCCGTGGGCAGAGGCCTTGTTGGCAGGTGCACACTTGGAGTGGCGCGCCTTTAAGTCTCCCAGGGCTTTCTTCAGTCTCTCGATCTTAAGGTGAGGGAGGGAGGAGGGGGGGTTTGGAGAGATGGGATGGTTGTGAGGGGGGGGGGGAGGGGTTTGGAGAGAATGGATGGTTGTGGAGGGAGGGAGGGGGGGGGTTTGGAGAGATGGGATGGTTGTGGAGGGGGGGGAGGGTTTGGAGAGATGGGATGGTTGTGGAGGAGGTGAGGGGGAGGTTGGAGTGAAGTGGAGGTTGGGAGAAGGGTTTAGAGAGAGAGAAATTTCGTTGAAAGGTTTTGAAAAGATAAGGCGGTGCAGGAAAGGGTGAGAAGAAAACAACTCATACAAATCGAAGCAATCATGAAACTACAACTTGGAACAACCGTAACAAACACGACTCTGACCTGAGCAGTGCACTTGGAGTGGTCTAGACCCTTGGTGGCTGCAGCAGCTACAGCAATACTAACACCACTACTACTACCACCACCACCAGCAGCACCACTACTACTACTAGCACCACCACCACCACCACTACTACTACTAGCACCACCACCAGCAGCAGCAGCAGCAGGTTGACTGGTAACCTGGGCAACGAGGTGGGATGTCTTGTGCGACAACTGCAGAATCTTCCTCTCTCGAAATTCCTTTTCCATACGCAGATATTTTAATTGGCTGATGAGGTCGTGGTGGGCGGGGTTTGTGCAGTTGGTGCTGCTTTGTCTAGGCGCCTGTCTAGACATAACAGAGTCTGAGGAGAGGGATAGCGTGTCTGGGATGGATGAAGATGAAGATTGTTGTTGGAGTTGTTGTTGTTGGAAAGACTGTTGATGTTGTTGTCTAGAGAAATGTTGTTGTTGTTGTTGTTGCGTAGAGAATTGTTGTTGTTGATGTTGTTGCGTAGAGAAGTGTTGTTGTTGATGTGGTAGCATTTTCTTTTTCTCCTGCACGTGCATCCTCCTCTTGAACCTCTCCTCATTATACTCCTTCATCAACCGCCCTACCCTTCCCTCCATACCCACCTTCGCCTCCTCCACCACCTCCAACTTCCTCTTCACCACCATCAAATCATCCTCCACCACCCTCTTCTCACCAACCCCCTCATCAACCCTCCTCGTAGCTTCATCCACTTCTCCCCTCAACACACCCACCCTCCTCTCACTCTCGACCATCACTCTCTCTTTCTCTAGCCTCAAATCCTTTCGAATCTGATCCAACTCCTCCCTCATTCCATCCACCTGCTCAATCAATCTTCCATTCTCCTCCCTGCATCCATACAACTCTTCCTCCACACCCCTCCTCTCTAACCTCATCCTCTCCACCACTTCCTGCAACCTCTCCTTCCTCTCTCTCATTCTTTCTTCCGTCTCTTTTATCCTCTCATTCAATCCATCATTCTCCATCATCAGTCTCTCCAACGACTTCTCCACCTCCTTCTTTTCCTTCTTCAATTCATGCATTTCTCCTCCCATCCTCATCACCTCCTCTCTCCATCTTTCCACTTCATTCTTTAACTCCTTCACCATCCCATCCCTCAGTACCTTTTCTTCACTCCTCCTCTTCAACTCCTTCATCACTCCATCCATCTTCACCACTGCCTCATTCTTTTCTCTCTCACAATCTCCCAACTGCTTCTTCAACCCACAAATACTCTCTAATAACTCATCATTCTCTCTCTTACTCTCAACCAACTCCTTTTCCGCTCCATCCATCTTCTCTGATAACTCATCCTTCTCCTTCCTACACTCAATATACTCTTTCTTTGATTCATCCACCACTCTCTCCAACTCATCCCTTTCTCTCTTACAATCCTCAAACTCTTTTCTCACTCCATCCATCCTCTCCACCATCTCATCCCTCTCTCTCTTACACTCTCTCAACTCCCTCTCCAATCCATCCACCACTCCTTGCATCTCTCGAAGACACGTCTCACTTGCTTCCTGCAGCGCTTGCTCGCCTGGACGACCACCACTCGTCCGCCTGGCTGCTGGCTGCTGCTGCTGCAAGTCAGCGAGCAGAACTTCTTTTGATTCAGGCGCCTTTCTGATTACTTTACCGCACCCGCTACTACTACTGCTACTAATACCGCTACTGCTACTATTACTAGCATTAGTACTGCTAGTATTAGCAGTAATACTGATATTTTTCTTAGCATCACCACGAGCACTTACTACACCATCTCCTAGCTTACAAACGCCCTCAACTACACCAACCACCCTACCACTACCACCCCCAAGAGCACCACCAACCACACCACCCCCACTGACCACACCACCACCACTGACCACACCACCACCACTGACGATATCATTACCAACTACACCACTACCAACTACACCTCTATCAATGCCACCACTAACCACACCACCACCACCACCAGCTACACCACCATCACCAACTACACCTCTGCAACCATCCACCACCACATCTTCCTCACAGGCATTTCCCTCTTCCACAATAATTGACCTAGTCAGTTTGGACAAGTGACCAAAAAGTGTACTTCTTCTATGGCTTCTGTCTTTGCAACTGCTGTTGTTGCTGCTGTTGTTGCTGTAGATGTTGCTTTTGTTGATGTTGTTGTTTTTGATGCTGTAGCTGGTGTTGATGTTGCTTGTAGAAATGTTGCTTCTGTTGTTGCTGTCGCTGAAAAGGTCTATGCCATCTGGAAAGTTTGTTGAGGAAGATTGCAAAGTGCCATCCACCACCACATCTTCCTCACAGGCATTTCCCTCTTCCACAATAATTGACGAAGTCAGTTCGGACAAGCGACCAAAAAGTGTACTTCTTCTATGGCTTCTCTCTTTGCAACTGCTGTTGTTGCTGCTGTTGTTGCTGTAGATGTTGCTTTTGTTGATGTTGTTGTTTTTGATGCTGTAGCTGGTGTTGATGTTGCTTGTAGAAATGTTGCTTCTGTTGTTGCTGTCGCTGAAAAGGTCTATGCCATCTGGAAAGTTTGTTGAGGAAGATTGCAAAGTGCCATCCACCCTAGGCACACCTCCCACCAAACCACAAGCCCCCATTTCTATCTACTGCAGGGCTTGCGCTGAACCAAACATTTCGGTTTATGCAAATTTGGAGAAAAGGCCATTATAAAACATTCTATTTATAAACCAACCACAAACCAACCAAAAACTGACCACTCACCAACCACAAACCAACCACAAACCACCCACAAAGAACCTACCAATAAACAAACCGACTCCAATCAGCTCACCTTCCACAAACAAATAAAACCACCCACAGTACTCATCTGTCCTCCACAAACCCACAACAAACCACCCACAACAAACCACCCACTCACTCACCTTCCACCCATCCACCCACCAACCCACTCACCCATCCACCCACCCACCAACCCACCCACCTACCCACCTTCCACCCACCTACCCACCCACCCACCCACCCATCCACCCACTCACCCATCCACCTTCCAGCCACCCACCTACCCACCTACCTACCCACTCACCCACCTACCCACCCACCTACCCACCCACCTTCCACTCACTCACTCACCCACCCACCTTCCAGCCACACAGACACCTCCTCGATCAGATGCTCAGACTGCTCCAACTGACTCGTCCCCATGGCGACGTCGACCAGCCGCAAGATGTCTGGGTTGGCGAGCAGACAACTGAGGAAGCGGGAGAGCTCAAGCAGACGATCGCTCAGCAAGGCAATCCTCGCGTGACTGTCTGCCAGAATGTCGGTCAAGTGTGCCTGCGATGGTGGTGACGTGGCAGCAGCAGTGGTGGTGGCAGCAGCGGCGGCAGTGGTGCTTGTAGGTTTTGTGGCCTGGTGGGAGTCTTCTCTGGTGGAGTCGGAGGCCGCTGCCATGGTGAGGAACTCCTGCACCGAGTCGAAGTTCGCTCTGAGCGACGTGTAGGACGACTCGAAGGAGAGGTCGAGGTTGCCTCTGGTGGTGGCGCAGGTGGAGAGGATGCAGCTGCACTCGTCCTGTCTCTCGAGGAAGGGCTGACTCGAGGACTTCGCCGCCGCCTTCTGGTCCGCTGGCGTGCTCTCAACGGGGCGTGCATCTTTGACCCCTTGGGGCATGTTTTCCTCGCTCATGGTGTTTGTTGGTGCTGACCACGTGCGCAGTCCTCGAATACTTTTGGAGACTTCTGTTCCCAGTCGGAAAACCTGTGCAGTTTGGTTCTTTAATTAGTTTTTTATTATCAATTATTAATATTATGATTAATTAATAACACTATTTTGAAACCAAAGATTTAAATATTTTTCACTCGGGTACTTAAACTCTAATCCCTTTTATACTACCACCACCACCACCTAATGCTACCTGAGTTATTGCTGACTGCACGGCCAGCTTGATCACTTTTCAGCTGTAATGTCGTACAATTGAGTGTGTGATTACCTCGCTAATTGAACGCTTAATTGACGGATTAACGATCTATTTATGTTCCGACCCGTTAGCTTTACTGCCCATCGAACAATTTAAATTATTGAATAGGTTTTAGATTAAAGTTTTTATACCAAACTATTTAATTCACTTTTAAAAAATAAAAAATAAAAAAAAGTAATATTTGATTATAAAGCTCATATATTCGCAGGCGCATGTCGGCAAACGGGGCGAAACCTTTATAAATTGCTGCTTGCAATTGAAGAACTTAAAGAAGTAAAACACTGACATTGCAATCGAAGATTTGTTTCTTCAACGCCAGCACTTCTTCCCTTAGTTTCTGCAAGTAATCCATTTAAATTAGTTGATAAAACTACTACCGCTGCTGCTATTACTATTACTACTACTACAACTACTAATACTACTGCTACAACTACTACTACTACTACTACTACTACTACTACTACTACTACTACTACTACTACTACTACTACTACTACTACTACTACTACTACTACTACTACTACTACTACTAATACTACTACTACTACTACTACTACTACTACTACTACTACTACTACTACTACTACTACTACTACTACTACTACTACTACTACTACTACTACTACTACTACTACTACTACTACTACTACTACTACTACTACTACTACTACTACCTCAACTACCACTAATAATATATAAAAAATAGATAATAAATAGAAACTACAGAAATATAATTGATTAAATGGATGAATCAGGAGCTAATGAGATGAATGAGTGAGTGAGTGAGTGAATGAGTGAGTGAATGAGTGAGTGAATGAGTGAGTGAGTGAGTGAATGAGTGAGTGAATGAGTGAGTGAATGAGTGAGTGAGTGAGTGAGTGAGTGAGTGAGTGAGTGAGTGAGTGAGTGAATGAGTGAGTGAATGAGTGAGTGAGTGAGTGAGTGAGTGAGTGAGTGAGTGAGTGAGTGAGTGAGTGAGTGAGTGAGTGAGTGAGTGAGTGAGTGAGTGAGTGAGTGAGTGAGTGAGTGAGTGAGTGAGTGAGTGAGTGAGTGAGTGAGTGAGTGATGGAAGCAACCGTGATTTGTTCCTCCTTGTCGGCGAGCACACAAACAAACATCTTCCTCATGCGCTCCTTGTCAGAGTGAGTGAGTGAGTGAGTGAGTGAGTGAGTGAGTGAGTGAGTGAGTGAGTGAGTGAGTGAGTGAGTGAGTGAGTGAGTGAGTGAGTGAGTGATGGAAGCAACCGTGATTTGTTCCTCCTTGTCGGCGAGCACACAAACAAACATCTTCCTCATGCGCTCCTTGTCACTCCTCAGTGCATCCTTCTTCTGCTCCATGCCCTGGTGCCAGAAGTAGTAGTAGTAGTAGTTTTAATAATAATAATAATAATAATGCTAATAATAATAATAATAATGCTAATAATAATAATAATGCTAATAATAATGCTAATAAGAATAATGGTGGTGGTGGTTTCATTAGTGGTGGCAGTGGTCGTAGATTGATGAAATAAGGTGGATGGAATGAGGTGGATGGAATGAGGTGGATGGAATGAGGTGGATGGAATGAGGTGGATGGAATGAGGTGGATGGAATGAGGTGGATGGAATGAGGTGGATGGAATGAGGTGGATGGAATGAGGTGGATGGAATGAGGTGGATGGAATGAGGTGGATGGAATGAGGTGGATGGAATGAGGTGGATGGAATGAGGTGGATGGAATGAGGTGGATGGAATGAGGTGGATGGAATGAGGTGGATGGAATGAGGTGGATGGAATGAGGTGGATGGAATGAGGTGGATGGAATGAGGTGGATGGAATGAGGTGGATGGAATGAGGTGGATGGAATGAGGTGGATGGAATGAGGTGGATGGAATGAGGTGGATGGAATGAGGTGGATGGAATGAGGTGGATGGAATGAGGTGGATGGAATGAAATGGATGGAATGAGGTGGATGGAATGAGGTGGATGGAATGAAGTGGATGGAATGAGGTGGATGGAATGAGGTGGATGGAATGAGGTGGATGGAATGAGGTGGATGGAATGAGGTGGATGGAATGAGGTGGATGGAATGAGGTGGATGGAATGAGGTGGATGGAATGAGGTGGATGGTATGAAACGAGTTGATGGATGGATGAGAGAGCATAGATTGATTGATATGTGGATGAGTTTACAAATCAGAAGCTAGATAGATAGATAGATAGATAGATAGATAGATAGATAGATAGATAGATAGATAGATAGATAGATAGATAGATAGATAGATAGATAGATAGATAGATAGATAGATAGATAGATAGATAGATAGATAGATAGATAGATAGATAGATAGATAGATAGATAGATAGATAGATAGATAGATAGATAGATAGATAGATAGATAGATAGATAGATAGATAGATAGATAGATAGATAGATAGATAGATAGATAGATAGATAGATAGATAGATAGATAGATAGATAGATAGATAGATAGATAGATAGATAGATAGATAGATAGATAGATAGATAGATAGATAGATAGATAGATAGATAGATAGATAGATAGATAGATAGATAGATAGATAGATAGATAGATAGATAGATAGATAGATAGATAGATAGATAGATAGATAGATAGATAGATAGATAGATAGATAGATAGATAGATAGATAGATAGATAGATAGATAGATAGATAGATAGATAGATAGATAGATAGATAGATAGATAGATAGATAGATAGATAGATAGATAGATAGATAGATAGATAGATAGATAGATAGATAGATAGATAGATAGATAGATAGATAGATAGATAGATAGATAGATAGATAGATAGATAGATAGATAGATAGATAGATAGATAGATAGATAGATAGATAGATAGATAGATAGATAGATAGATAGATAGATAGATAGATAGATAGATAGATAGATAGATAGATAGATAGATAGATAGATAGATAGATAGATAGATAGATAGATAGATAGATAGATAGATAGATAGATAGATAGATAGATAGATAGATAGATAGATAGATAGATAGATAGATAGATAGATAGATAGATAGATAGATAGATAGATAGATAGATAGATAGATAGATAGATAGATAGATAGATAGATAGATAGATAGATAGATAGATAGATAGATAGATAGATAGATAGATAGATAGATAGATAGATAGATAGATAGATAGATAGATAGATAGATAGATAGATAGATAGATAGATAGATAGATAGATAGATAGATAGATAGATAGATAGATAGATAGATAGATAGATAGATAGATAGATAGATAGATAGATAGATAGATAGATAGATAGATAGATAGATAGATAGATAGATAGATAGATAGATAGATAGATAGATAGATAGATAGATAGATAGATAGATAGATAGATAGATAGATAGATAGATAGATAGATAGATAGATAGATAGATAGATAGATAGATAGATAGATAGATAGATAGATAGATAGATAGATAGATAGATAGATAGATAGATAGATAGATAGATAGATAGATAGATAGATAGATAGATAGATAGATAGATAGATAGATAGATAGATAGATAGATAGATAGATAGATAGATAGATAGATAGATAGATAGATAGATAGATAGATAGATAGATAGATAGATAGATAGATAGATAGATAGATAGATAGATAGATAGATAGATAGATAGATAGATAGATAGATAGATAGATAGATAGATAGATAGATAGATAGATAGATAGATAGATAGATAGATAGATAGATAGATAGATAGATAGATAGATAGATAGATAGATAGATAGATAGATAGATAGATAGATAGATAGATAGATAGATAGATAGATAGATAGATAGATAGATAGATAGATAGATAGATAGATAGATAGATAGATAGATAGATAGATAGATAGATAGATAGATAGATAGATAGATAGATAGATAGATAGATAGATAGATAGATAGATAGATAGATAGATAGATAGATAGATAGATAGATAGATAGATAGATAGATAGATAGATAGATAGATAGATAGATAGATAGATAGATAGATAGATAGATAGATAGATAGATAGATAGATAGATAGATAGATAGATAGATAGATAGATAGATAGATAGATAGATAGATAGATAGATAGATAGATAGATAGATAGATAGATAGATAGATAGATAGATAGATAGATAGATAGATAGATAGATAGATAGATAGATAGATAGATAGATAGATAGATAGATAGATAGATAGATAGATAGATAGATAGATAGATAGATAGATAGATAGATAGATAGATAGATAGATAGATAGATAGATAGATAGATAGATAGATAGATAGATAGATAGATAGATAGATAGATAGATAGATAGATAGATAGATAGATAGATAGATAGATAGATAGATAGATAGATAGATAGATAGATAGATAGATAGATAGATAGATAGATAGATAGATAGATAGATAGATAGATAGATAGATAGATAGATAGATAGATAGATAGATAGATAGATAGATAGATAGATAGATAGATAGATAGATAGATAGATAGATAGATAGATAGATAGATAGATAGATAGATAGATAGATAGATAGATAGATAGATAGATAGATAGATAGATAGATAGATAGATAGATAGATAGATAGATAGATAGATAGATAGATAGATAGATAGATAGATAGATAGATAGATAGATAGATAGATAGATAGATAGATAGATAGATAGATAGATAGATAGATAGATAGATAGATAGATAGATAGATAGATAGATAGATAGATAGATAGATAGATAGATAGATAGATAGATAGATAGATAGATAGATAGATAGATAGATAGATAGATAGATAGATAGATAGATAGATAGATAGATAGATAGATAGATAGATAGATAGATAGATAGATAGATAGATAGATAGATAGATAGATAGATAGATAGATAGATAGATAGATAGATAGATAGATAGATAGATAGATAGATAGATAGATAGATAGATAGATAGATAGATAGATAGATAGATAGATAGATAGATAGATAGATAGATAGATAGATAGATAGATAGATAGATAGATAGATAGATAGATAGATAGATAGATAGATAGATAGATAGATAGATAGATAGATAGATAGATAGATAGATAGATAGATAGATAGATAGATAGATAGATAGATAGATAGATAGATAGATAGATAGATAGATAGATAGATAGATAGATAGATAGATAGATAGATAGATAGATAGATAGATAGATAGATAGATAGATAGATAGATAGATAGATAGATAGATAGATAGATAGATAGATAGATAGATAGATAGATAGATAGATAGATAGATAGATAGATAGATAGATAGATAGATAGATAGATAGATAGATAGATAGATAGATAGATAGATAGATAGATAGATAGATAGATAGATAGATAGATAGATAGATAGATAGATAGATAGATAGATAGATAGATAGATAGATAGATAGATAGATAGATAGATAGATAGATAGATAGATAGATAGATAGATAGATAGATAGATAGATAGATAGATAGATAGATAGATAGATAGATAGATAGATAGATAGATAGATAGATAGATAGATAGATAGATAGATAGATAGATAGATAGATAGATAGATAGATAGATAGATAGATAGATAGATAGATAGATAGATAGATAGATAGATAGATAGATAGATAGATAGATAGATAGATAGATAGATAGATAGATAGATAGATAGATAGATAGATAGATAGATAGATAGATAGATAGATAGATAGATAGATAGATAGATAGATAGATAGATAGATAGATAGATAGATAGATAGATAGATAGATAGATAGATAGATAGATAGATAGATAGATAGATAGATAGATAGATAGATAGATAGATAGATAGATAGATAGATAGATAGATAGATAGATAGATAGATAGATAGATAGATAGATAGATAGATAGATAGATAGATAGATAGATAGATAGATAGATAGATAGATAGATAGATAGATAGATAGATAGATAGATAGATAGATAGATAGATAGATAGATAGATAGATAGATAGATAGATAGATAGATAGATAGATAGATAGATAGATAGATAGATAGATAGATAGATAGATAGATAGATAGATAGATAGATAGATAGATAGATAGATAGATAGATAGATAGATAGATAGATAGATAGATAGATAGATAGATAGATAGATAGATAGATAGATAGATAGATAGATAGATAGATAGATAGATAGATAGATAGATAGATAGATAGATAGATAGATAGATAGATAGATAGATAGATAGATAGATAGATAGATAGATAGATAGATAGATAGATAGATAGATAGATAGATAGATAGATAGATAGATAGATAGATAGATAGATAGATAGATAGATAGATAGATAGATAGATAGATAGATAGATAGATAGATAGATAGATAGATAGATAGATAGATAGATAGATAGATAGATAGATAGATAGATAGATAGATAGATAGATAGATAGATAGATAGATAGATAGATAGATAGATAGATAGATAGATAGATAGATAGATAGATAGATAGATAGATAGATAGATAGATAGATAGATAGATAGATAGATAGATAGATAGATAGATAGATAGATAGATAGATAGATAGATAGATAGATAGATAGATAGATAGATAGATAGATAGATAGATAGATAGATAGATAGATAGATAGATAGATAGATAGATAGATAGATAGATAGATAGATAGATAGATAGATAGATAGATAGATAGATAGATAGATAGATAGATAGATAGATAGATAGATAGATAGATAGATAGATAGATAGATAGATAGATAGATAGATAGATAGATAGATAGATAGATAGATAGATAGATAGATAGATAGATAGATAGATAGATAGATAGATAGATAGATAGATAGATAGATAGATAGATAGATAGATAGATAGATAGATAGATAGATAGATAGATAGATAGATAGATAGATAGATAGATAGATAGATAGATAGATAGATAGATAGATAGATAGATAGATAGATAGATAGATAGATAGATAGATAGATAGATAGATAGATAGATAGATAGATAGATAGATAGATAGATAGATAGATAGATAGATAGATAGATAGATAGATAGATAGATAGATAGATAGATAGATAGATAGATAGATAGATAGATAGATAGATAGATAGATAGATAGATAGATAGATAGATAGATAGATAGATAGATAGATAGATAGATAGATAGATAGATAGATAGATAGATAGATAGATAGATAGATAGATAGATAGATAGATAGATAGATAGATAGATAGATAGATAGATAGATAGATAGATAGATAGATAGATAGATAGATAGATAGATAGATAGATAGATAGATAGATAGATAGATAGATAGATAGATAGATAGATAGATAGATAGATAGATAGATAGATAGATAGATAGATAGATAGATAGATAGATAGATAGATAGATAGATAGATAGATAGATAGATAGATAGATAGATAGATAGATAGATAGATAGATAGATAGATAGATAGATAGATAGATAGATAGATAGATAGATAGATAGATAGATAGATAGATAGATAGATAGATAGATAGATAGATAGATAGATAGATAGATAGATAGATAGATAGATAGATAGATAGATAGATAGATAGATAGATAGATAGATAGATAGATAGATAGATAGATAGATAGATAGATAGATAGATAGATAGATAGATAGATAGATAGATAGATAGATAGATAGATAGATAGATAGATAGATAGATAGATAGATAGATAGATAGATAGATAGATAGATAGATAGATAGATAGATAGATAGATAGATAGATAGATAGATAGATAGATAGATAGATAGATAGATAGATAGATAGATAGATAGATAGATAGATAGATAGATAGATAGATAGATAGATAGATAGATAGATAGATAGATAGATAGATAGATAGATAGATAGATAGATAGATAGATAGATAGATAGATAGATAGATAGATAGATAGATAGATAGATAGATAGATAGATAGATAGATAGATAGATAGATAGATAGATAGATAGATAGATAGATAGATAGATAGATAGATAGATAGATAGATAGATAGATAGATAGATAGATAGATAGATAGATAGATAGATAGATAGATAGATAGATAGATAGATAGATAGATAGATAGATAGATAGATAGATAGATAGATAGATAGATAGATAGATAGATAGATAGATAGATAGATAGATAGATAGATAGATAGATAGATAGATAGATAGATAGATAGATAGATAGATAGATAGATAGATAGATAGATAGATAGATAGATAGATAGATAGATAGATAGATAGATAGATAGATAGATAGATAGATAGATAGATAGATAGATAGATAGATAGATAGATAGATAGATAGATAGATAGATAGATAGATAGATAGATAGATAGATAGATAGATAGATAGATAGATAGATAGATAGATAGATAGATAGATAGATAGATAGATAGATAGATAGATAGATAGATAGATAGATAGATAGATAGATAGATAGATAGATAGATAGATAGATAGATAGATAGATAGATAGATAGATAGATAGATAGATAGATAGATAGATAGATAGATAGATAGATAGATAGATAGATAGATAGATAGATAGATAGATAGATAGATAGATAGATAGATAGATAGATAGATAGATAGATAGATAGATAGATAGATAGATAGATAGATAGATAGATAGATAGATAGATAGATAGATAGATAGATAGATAGATAGATAGATAGATAGATAGATAGATAGATAGATAGATAGATAGATAGATAGATAGATAGATAGATAGATAGATAGATAGATAGATAGATAGATAGATAGATAGATAGATAGATAGATAGATAGATAGATAGATAGATAGATAGATAGATAGATAGATAGATAGATAGATAGATAGATAGATAGATAGATAGATAGATAGATAGATAGATAGATAGATAGATAGATAGATAGATAGATAGATAGATAGATAGATAGATAGATAGATAGATAGATAGATAGATAGATAGATAGATAGATAGATAGATAGATAGATAGATAGATAGATAGATAGATAGATAGATAGATAGATAGATAGATAGATAGATAGATAGATAGATAGATAGATAGATAGATAGATAGATAGATAGATAGATAGATAGATAGATAGATAGATAGATAGATAGATAGATAGATAGATAGATAGATAGATAGATAGATAGATAGATAGATAGATAGATAGATAGATAGATAGATAGATAGATAGATAGATAGATAGATAGATAGATAGATAGATAGATAGATAGATAGATAGATAGATAGATAGATAGATAGATAGATAGATAGATAGATAGATAGATAGATAGATAGATAGATAGATAGATAGATAGATAGATAGATAGATAGATAGATAGATAGATAGATAGATAGATAGATAGATAGATAGATAGATAGATAGATAGATAGATAGATAGATAGATAGATAGATAGATAGATAGATAGATAGATAGATAGATAGATAGATAGATAGATAGATAGATAGATAGATAGATAGATAGATAGATAGATAGATAGATAGATAGATAGATAGATAGATAGATAGATAGATAGATAGATAGATAGATAGATAGATAGATAGATAGATAGATAGATAGATAGATAGATAGATAGATAGATAGATAGATAGATAGATAGATAGATAGATAGATAGATAGATAGATAGATAGATAGATAGATAGATAGATAGATAGATAGATAGATAGATAGATAGATAGATAGATAGATAGATAGATAGATAGATAGATAGATAGATAGATAGATAGATAGATAGATAGATAGATAGATAGATAGATAGATAGATAGATAGATAGATAGATAGATAGATAGATAGATAGATAGATAGATAGATAGATAGATAGATAGATAGATAGATAGATAGATAGATAGATAGATAGATAGATAGATAGATAGATAGATAGATAGATAGATAGATAGATAGATAGATAGATAGATAGATAGATAGATAGATAGATAGATAGATAGATAGATAGATAGATAGATAGATAGATAGATAGATAGATAGATAGATAGATAGATAGATAGATAGATAGATAGATAGATAGATAGATAGATAGATAGATAGATAGATAGATAGATAGATAGATAGATAGATAGATAGATAGATAGATAGATAGATAGATAGATAGATAGATAGATAGATAGATAGATAGATAGATAGATAGATAGATAGATAGATAGATAGATAGATAGATAGATAGATAGATAGATAGATAGATAGATAGATAGATAGATAGATAGATAGATAGATAGATAGATAGATAGATAGATAGATAGATAGATAGATAGATAGATAGATAGATAGATAGATAGATAGATAGATAGATAGATAGATAGATAGATAGATAGATAGATAGATAGATAGATAGATAGATAGATAGATAGATAGATAGATAGATAGATAGATAGATAGATAGATAGATAGATAGATAGATAGATAGATAGATAGATAGATAGATAGATAGATAGATAGATAGATAGATAGATAGATAGATAGATAGATAGATAGATAGATAGATAGATAGATAGATAGATAGATAGATAGATAGATAGATAGATAGATAGATAGATAGATAGATAGATAGATAGATAGATAGATAGATAGATAGATAGATAGATAGATAGATAGATAGATAGATAGATAGATAGATAGATAGATAGATAGATAGATAGATAGATAGATAGATAGATAGATAGATAGATAGATAGATAGATAGATAGATAGATAGATAGATAGATAGATAGATAGATAGATAGATAGATAGATAGATAGATAGATAGATAGATAGATAGATAGATAGATAGATAGATAGATAGATAGATAGATAGATAGATAGATAGATAGATAGATAGATAGATAGATAGATAGATAGATAGATAGATAGATAGATAGATAGATAGATAGATAGATAGATAGATAGATAGATAGATAGATAGATAGATAGATAGATAGATAGATAGATAGATAGATAGATAGATAGATAGATAGATAGATAGATAGATAGATAGATAGATAGATAGATAGATAGATAGATAGATAGATAGATAGATAGATAGATAGATAGATAGATAGATAGATAGATAGATAGATAGATAGATAGATAGATAGATAGATAGATAGATAGATAGATAGATAGATAGATAGATAGATAGATAGATAGATAGATAGATAGATAGATAGATAGATAGATAGATAGATAGATAGATAGATAGATAGATAGATAGATAGATAGATAGATAGATAGATAGATAGATAGATAGATAGATAGATAGATAGATAGATAGATAGATAGATAGATAGATAGATAGATAGATAGATAGATAGATAGATAGATAGATAGATAGATAGATAGATAGATAGATAGATAGATAGATAGATAGATAGATAGATAGATAGATAGATAGATAGATAGATAGATAGATAGATAGATAGATAGATAGATAGATAGATAGATAGATAGATAGATAGATAGATAGATAGATAGATAGATAGATAGATAGATAGATAGATAGATAGATAGATAGATAGATAGATAGATAGATAGATAGATAGATAGATAGATAGATAGATAGATAGATAGATAGATAGATAGATAGATAGATAGATAGATAGATAGATAGATAGATAGATAGATAGATAGATAGATAGATAGATAGATAGATAGATAGATAGATAGATAGATAGATAGATAGATAGATAGATAGATAGATAGATAGATAGATAGATAGATAGATAGATAGATAGATAGATAGATAGATAGATAGATAGATAGATAGATAGATAGATAGATAGATAGATAGATAGATAGATAGATAGATAGATAGATAGATAGATAGATAGATAGATAGATAGATAGATAGATAGATAGATAGATAGATAGATAGATAGATAGATAGATAGATAGATAGATAGATAGATAGATAGATAGATAGATAGATAGATAGATAGATAGATAGATAGATAGATAGATAGATAGATAGATAGATAGATAGATAGATAGATAGATAGATAGATAGATAGATAGATAGATAGATAGATAGATAGATAGATAGATAGATAGATAGATAGATAGATAGATAGATAGATAGATAGATAGATAGATAGATAGATAGATAGATAGATAGATAGATAGATAGATAGATAGATAGATAGATAGATAGATAGATAGATAGATAGATAGATAGATAGATAGATAGATAGATAGATAGATAGATAGATAGATAGATAGATAGATAGATAGATAGATAGATAGATAGATAGATAGATAGATAGATAGATAGATAGATAGATAGATAGATAGATAGATAGATAGATAGATAGATAGATAGATAGATAGATAGATAGATAGATAGATAGATAGATAGATAGATAGATAGATAGATAGATAGATAGATAGATAGATAGATAGATAGATAGATAGATAGATTTCACTAAGAACTATTGGTAAGATGGTCGCTGATTAGTTTAGTTTAGGGAGTTAAAACCACGCAGATCTTTTGACCTCTATAATGGTTATAAAAATAAAAAAAAAAATATATATATATTTATTTTTATGTATTTGAATTATTTTTTACTATTATGTCATAGTCGCACTTATAGTTGTACATCATGGGATGGTTTTCCCAGTATTTATCTAATTTTCTTTTAAATTTATCTGTATCTTCAGCTTTTACGATCTCATCAGGCATGCTATTCCAGACTGTTACCACTCTATGAGTATAAAAAAATTTTCTTGTATTCTTTTGGCACTGTTTTTTGGATAATTGTAGTGAATTACCTCTTGATTGCCTTGTATTAAGTATGAAAATATCTCCCGTTATTTTACTATCATATTTATTATTAAGTATTTTATAGGTTTCGATCATGTCCCCTCGAAGTCTTCGGTATTTTAATGTTGGTAACTTAATTACTTTAAGTCTATCGTTGTACGTCTTGTCTTTTAGTCCAGGTAGCATTTTTGTAGCCCTCCTTTGTACACCTTCTATGCAATCAATCTGATTCTTCAACGAAGGACTCTACACACTGCTAAGATATTCTAGATGGGGCCTAACTATACCTTTGAATAATAATCTAAATGTTTTTATATCAATAAATTTAAACGTTCTTCTTATTAGCCCTAATAATTGGTTAGCTTTATTTACTTGTTTTTGTATGTGAATATGGAATTTTAAATTCTTGTCTATAATTACACCAAGGTCTTTTTCATACTCTATACTTTCTAAAACTACCTGACTTCCTTCATAATCCTGCATAGAATAAACTCTTTCTTCCTTTTTATTTCTGTATAACTGCAATAGTTTACATTTATGCGGATGAAGTCTCAGGTCCCATTGTACACTCCATTCCACTACTTTGTTTATATCTTCTTGTAGCTTTGTTTGGTCCTCTATTTCATTAATTTGTTGATATATTTTACAATCATCAGCGTACATAAATATATTTGAACTCACTCTCTCTGGCAGATCGTTGATAAATAAAACAAATAATAATGGACCCAAGACTGATCCTTGGGGAATGCCACTTTTTACTTTTACCCATTGTGATTTAACACCATTAACATTAACCCTCTGTACCCTATCATTTAGAAAATTACTTATCCACTTTATAACCAATTCCATAATTTTCTAATTTATATATTAATTTTTTATGCGGTACCTTATCAAATGCTTTCATAAAATCAGTGTAAATAACATCGATTACCCCTCCTTTGTCTAAGATACTAGTCCAATTATCCATTACCATTAGTAGTTGTAATGAAGTCGACCGTCCTCCAATAAAACCATATTGTCTTTTGCTAAATAAATCATTTAAATTCATATGTTGTTCTATTCTTTTTCTTATTACTTTTTTCATTATTTTACAGGTTATACTAGTTAAACTGATAATTTCGCTCAGTCATTTTTGCGTTTATTTCGTTAATAAAGTGTCGTGTAGTTGAGAAATTCGGATTTTGTTTTGCGGTTTAGTCAGGAGAGTTTATTAATATTTCTAAAACTCATAATTTCATTCTTTTATTAGAGTATTTAAACTTAATTTTCATATCTCGTGGTTCTACCTGTGCTTGGTTTCAACTCAACTGACCTACCTGTGTTTATTATAATTAATTACTATAATTAATTATTATAATAGATATAGTTTGTTATAATTAATCATTTTATAGTGCTTATTATGTCGAAGTGCTACAGGTGCAACAAGGGAGCCAAAGATGGCTTGATGTGTTGCATGTGTAATACAATTATGCATGGTAAATGTATTGGTTTGTCAGATGATTTTATTCATTCTTTGAGTTCAATCAGGAACCTAAAGGTCTTTTGTGATGAGTGCTTACGCAACGCAGAAAGTTTAAAATCGTCAGTAAAAATTGATGACCTATCGGTCGATGTGAAAAAGTTGATAGATTTAAATGCATCAACTGTGAAGGAAATAAATGATTTGAAAAAACTTGTAAGTGAATATGGCAAGGGAATTGATGACATTACTTCTGCTGATAAGTTGATTGAGGGATCAGTTAAAAAATTAAAAAAGGAAATGAGTGTCTCTTGGGCCTCGATTGTTGGCAGAGAGATTAAAAAGAATGCTGATGGGGTTAATCCAAACAAACGAGGTAGAACTTCAACATCAGAACAAGAGCTTCTTCCACATATCCCCAACAATAACTCTACTGAGAACAGTAATACTGTAGGTTCTAATAAACCTCAACAGGGAATAAACCGTAACAGGGTATTTGGCACGGGAGTCAATTGTTCATTAAAGGCGTCCAAAGTAATAGAAAAGAAAATTACATATTACGTAGGAAACGTTGGCATATGCAATAAAAGTTTAATTGAAGAACATTTGAAATCGAACGACATTACTTTTAGCCATTGCTTTCCAGTTTTGCGGAAAAGAAATTCAGAAGTTATTTAATCGACCAAACAGTAGAATCAACAGCCTTTAAGATAATTTTGCCAATAAAAGAGCTGAATAAACTAAAAAATCCGGACATATGGCCCAAGTACACGTTTCTTCGTGAATGGGACTTTTCGTTGACTAAAGAGAAAAAAACCACAGAGGGGAACAATGTGCAAAAATCAACAACCAACAACCATGGCGACAACAAATAGTTTCAACAACGATTCTGAAGAAGATAACGTCAGCAATAGTAGCAACAACATAATATACATTGATAATAACACTGATAATGGAATCAATTTTTATGGCAATTCTGATACTTTCCTCAATGATATTGATCCAGATGAAAACTTTCTACAAAATGTCAATATTGACTGTCCTCTTCTGCTGCCGGAGAGAGTTGATCAATTCATTGAAGCAGATAGTTTTTCAATTATTCATATCAACAGTAGGAGTATAATTAATAAAATGACTGAAATAGGTACTTTAATTGAATGTTGTAATAATAAATTTAACTTGGTTGCTATTACTGAAACTTGGTTGCGCGATAAAAATGTTAATTTAATTGATTTGCCTGACTTTCACTTTGTTTTCAAAAATTGTGTTGATTGTACTGGCGGTGGTGTAGGTTTGTTTATTAACAAACGCTTTAAATATGTCACTAGAGATGATTTGTTTTATTTATCTCCAACTTTTGAACTACTAGTGGTTGAAATTTTTATTAATAATGTTTCTAGTTGCTTAATATATGTTTTATATCGTCCTCCGAATTCTGATCCTATGTTATTCTTAAACGATTTAACTACCCTATTAATAAAAATAAAATTCTGTTCCTCTAAACTTATATATTTCATTGGTGATTTCAATATTGACCTATTAAATTATGATTATAAAAATATTTCTGCTCAATTTGTAAACTTATTTCATTCATTTAATTTTGTTCCCTTAATTTCTATTCCAACACGTGTTTCTAATACTAAATCTTCCTTAATTGATAATATTTTCACTAACAATCTGATAACACATAATTCCGGTGTTATCTGCTCATCCTTGTCTGACCATTTCCTGTGTTTACATCTTTTAAGGTATCTTTCGAAGTTAATTTATCTGATCATAATACTAAATCTTTTAGTTACAATCGTCACAACATTGCTAAGTTGAACAATTACTTTGCGAATTTTGACTGGAATCCGCTTTTGGATTGTTCAGACACTGACACTGCATTTGAATTATTTATCAATATTTTTAAGCAGGCTGTTTCACAATTTTGTTTAGCTACTCATAAACCTACTCGCAAGAAAAAACCCTGGATTTCCCAGGGTTTAATCATTTCGTCTGTCACCAAGAATAGACTTTATAAGAGGTTTTTACGGTCTAAATCATTATCTGACGAATTTTTATATAAGAATTACAAAAATATTTTTGTTAATCTATGTAGAATTTCTGAGAATATGTATTATAATGAGCAATTTAATAAAAATAGACACAGTGGCAAACGCACCTGGGATTTATTAAAATCATGTATGGGTATGAAAAATACTCAGTCCTATAATATTATGGTTGATAACCAATTGATTAAAGACGACTCTACTTTGTGCAATCTTTTTAACAATTATTTTTCAAGTTTTGTAAACTATAGTCATCTATCTAATACTGAAAATTCAAGTAATGGTTTTGCTAAATATCTCGATGTTAATATTTCAAACAGTTTTGCTTTATTTCATTGTTCCTCGGTTGACATTATAGATGCCGTTAAAAATTTTAAAAATTCTTATAGTTCAGGTGATGATTGTTTTTCTAACTTTTTATTGAAAAAAACTGTTTATCATATTTTGGTTCCTTTACAACATTTAATAAATTTGTCGTTCAACAATGGGTATTTCCCTAGATGCTTGAAAATGTCTAAAGTTATACCTTTGTTCAAATCTGGTGATAAGCATATTATTAGTAATTACCGACCTATATCTATTATTTCTAGTTTATCTAAACTTATTGAGAAAATTATTTATAATAGACTTCCTTATTTTTTAAATTCTAATAACATTTTCTGTGCAAATCAATATGGTTTTCGTCCTAAACAGTCTACTCAATTTGCTATTGTTGATGTAATAAATTGTGTTTCTCTTGCACTCGAATCAAAAAAATTTTCTATTGGTGTTTTTATTGATCTCTGTAAGGCTTTCGATTCTTTAGACCATACGATTTTATTATATAAGTTATCCAGATATGGTGTTAGGGGAAAAGCTTATAATTGGTTTTATTCTTATTTACACGAACGTTATCAATATGTATGTATTAACAATTCTATGTTTTCTATTTAACTGACTTCTATTGCTTCAGGTGTTCCTCAAGGTTCTATTCTGGGTACTTTATTGTTTAATATTTTTATTAATGATTTTATTAACTCATCTGTTTTTTTAAAATTTGTGCTCTTTGCAGACGATACTACTCTTCTTTTTTCACACACTAACTTTGATTTATTAGTATCTATTATCAACGAAGAATTAATTCATGTTTATGATTGGGTTGTTTCTAACAACCTAAGAATTAACCTGGACAAAACTTTGTTTATTTTTTTTGGTCCTAAAATTCGTACAGATGTCTATCATCCAACTATATTGCTAAATAATTTATTGATTAAAAGAGTAAACTCTATAAATTTTTTAGGTGTTGTTATCTCTGATAACTTAAAGTGGTTAAATCATATTAGGTACATATCTAACAAATTATCAAAAATCTAGGTATCATTTATCGTTTTAGATTCAAGTTTCCTATATTTATCTTAATGACTTTATATAATTCCCTTATTTTGCCTTACTTAACTTATTGCATTCCTGTCTGGGGTCGTAGCTCTAAATCAAATCTTCATTTATTAAGTCTAAGTCAAAACTTTTTTCTGCGTATTTTGTTTAAATTAAATAGGTTCGATCACATTAGTAATTATTATAGCATGGCAAAAATTTTAAATATAAATCAACTACACATTGTTTTTTCCTTGATTCTCTTCTATAAAATTTATAAATTAAATTACTGTCAATTAATCTATAATCAAATTATAACATGTAGTAACCATAGTACTAGGCCTTTAAGATATAATTTTGATTTCTATTTTAATAAACCTGGATCAAATTTTTTTATTAATTCCGTTCTATACTCAATGATGCATTACTGGGATAGATTGCCAATACATGCTAAAAATTCATTGTCACTAGGTTCATATAAGGTTATAATTTACAAGTTAATTAATTCAAATTTCTTTGCGTAATAGTTTTCTATTTGTCTATTCATATATAAATGTTATATTGACCAATCAGTCTAATAAAAATCTATTATAAATCTGGGTACTTTTACTTTTATATTTTTA